>QNQO01002205.1:0-124886 GCA_003290165.1 Berberis thunbergii | reverse complement strand
TTTTTCATTAAAAAGAGCTCGTAGCACTGTATGTGAATACTCAATCTTTGATTCTTTCACCAGTATTGGCCATTTTCCACACAACCACTAAAAACTACTATATTTTCTGAAGTTTAAAATATTTGCTTTCATGGCAAAAAAGTGAAGACAAAAGAAAAGCAATTTTTGACCACTCTGGTCTCATATTTTATCTTCAATTCAAATTCAATCTAAGATCAAAAGGCAATTGACCTGCTCCTTATCTCTTAGAGATGATTGCTTTCACTTTCTATTGAATTATTCTCCTTAAAGCAACACCCAAATGAATAATTCAGGCTCCCCAAAAAAAAAATATTCTGGCAGATCTCCACCCCCATCTCCAATCAATGGTACATCAATAATAAACCTAAGAAAAGCATTTTTATTATATATATATATATATGTTCTCCGAGTCACATCTCCAGCATACTTAACTGGAAGAAAATGGGGCTGCCATATTCAAATAAATATCCTTAGGGTTCCGCAACGTAACGCCACATACCGTAAGTACCGTGTTCATGCTCAATGAAACCAAAATCTTGAGAATTGATTACCTAGTTTCTTTCGATATTGATACCAAGTTTCTAGAGGTCAATTTTAAACATTATCCAATGACCATTCTCAACTCCCATCTAAAGCCTAAAATCTTGTGTGCACAGTTCCTTCTTTCTATCTATCTTCTCAATTGGTTGGCAAATGTTCATATAGTGTTTTGTGGTTTTATTTTTATTTTTATTTTTATTGTAGTGGCTTGTTATTTGTTTCAATTCCAAACTGATTACATCTAAAAATGGTATCTCTTCCACGCAATGATTTTATCGTGAAACAGTTAGACCATCAATTCCTAACAAAAATCCACCCAAACTCTTTTCTAAAGTGGACAATGACCTTCCACTTCAAAAGTATTAAAAGACATATAATGAATTTTTCCCTAACATTAATATATTCAATTTTTGAATATAGAATATTGTCACACAAAATATAATAAATAAATGTCAATTGGGGTACTAGTTCAGTAGTAGACTTGTGGTGGATAGAATAAACAAGTCCTGGCGATTTAAACTCTGTCCGGTGGCATCTGAAATGGGAGAGGTTAAGGAATATACATATAATAAAAATACTGATGTTACTTAATCAATGTTGCCTTAAATGTGTAAAATAAATTTTTTTATAGTATTTTTCCTAATTGCAACTCAATTAGCCCGACATCCCTCCTACAACCTCATTCACATTCAAAAATAATAATAATAGACATTAGGTTAAAAGGACCAATTTATGCTTTACTGCCAGCTGAAAACCCAGTAAAGTTTCATTTAACTAGAAGAACCCTACCCAAGTTTTTTTTTTTGAGCTTCGCTTGAGCTGAAATTTTTGAAAAATTACCGATTAACACTAAAAAATCATGTTAAAATTTGAGCTTGTTTCGATATCCAAGATGGGCCATCGCTTACTTCGTGATAGAGAAATACAATTATGACATTTAACGCATATCTCAAAACATACGTGTCAAAAGGCTTTGAACTTTAGCACGTTGTTTCTGATATGCAAATATAATTTTTTTTAAATTTTCAACTCAAACGAATTAACAACAATAATTTTTATTTAGTAGGGTTTTTTAAACTAGAAAATTGGCCATTTTTAACCTAATATCTAATAAATAAGTAAATAAATAGATTTTAAAAAAAGAAGAAAAAGGGAAAAAAAAAAAAGAAAAAGATGAGCACCATTACCAAAGAATGCGAACAAACGAGTGAGTGAAAATTTTGACAACCTCCATTCCCCACCATCAGCTGCAAAGTAAAAAAAAAAAAAAAAGCACTCGAGAGAGCCAAATAATTGCTACTTTGTGTCTCCCCAATACAATTCTTTATTAATCCCCCCATCACCCTAGCTTCCTCACACACATCTCTCCCACGTTACACACAAAATCATCATAGAACCACAAATGTCTCAACATCTCATAAAATCACCAAAACATTGTGCCAAACACAGCTTCAACCCAGAAAAAACCTACAAGAGACTCTGGTGTATCTGCTCCACTCTCTCACCACCCTTCTCTTAATCATCTTCTTCACATGGCTTATCCTCCATCCTTCCAACCCTCAGTTCCATCTCCAACAAGTTGATATGTACCAGCTCAATCTCTCATCCACAACCCCATCATCATCACCACCAAATCTCCTTACCTCCTCCATGCAAATTGCTCTCATCGCCAACAACCCAAACAAGAGACTAGGCCTTTCGTACGATAATCTCAAGGTTTTTGCTTCCTACAAGGCCGAACAAATCACCAACGATGCTTTTATACCGCCTTTCTATCAAGGTCATGAAGATAGTAAGACTTTAACATGTGCACTAGTTGGTGATGGATTCCTGTCTCTCCCCTCGTTTGCTTATGATGTGAGCCGTGATCAAACAATGGGTCGAATAGTTTCTACGTGTAAAGTTGAATGGGCATGTACGATGGAAGATGGGGTCTTTGAGTTTCGTTCATATCGGTTTGATGTTGATTGCCATAACCATCATGCCCTTTGGAATGATGAATAATGTTGGATGGAATTCTCCCTTGAATTCCAAACAAGGGACTCAATGCTCTACTAGTGTTTGAATAACTTATCTGTGGAAGTAATCATCAGGTGTTCTCTTTCCCCAGTTTTGTTTTATAGGTGAATCCAAGGTCTTTTAGTTTGTTGTTAAGTCTTGTAAATTGATGATAATCAGGTGTTCTCTTTCCCCACACTCTCTGGTTCTATTGGGTGAAGATGACATGCAAACTTGTTACATATATATATGTACAAAATGAATTATGTTTTTTTCCGTAACCCAAATCCCAAATTTTGTTATTCTACCATACCAAATAGCTACTACTGACCCATCAAGAACGATTTGTATTTGTCAGATTTCCATGCATAATTAAACTATCTCATATTATATATGGTCATTCTTGGGTTAGGACAGTATTGGTGGCAGGATTTGGAATGAACATGCACATTGATACCTTAGCTAGTGACATAGAATCAACATTATGGATACGCTGCAGGGCATCCTTTTTAAATGGGATATACTTTTTAAATTCAAATCTGGCATGAGATGGTGTAGCGAGTCCTGTCATATCATGCATCTTTCACTACAGTATTTGGAAATTAAAATGTAATTTTATAGAATTATTGACTACAATCACTACCTTTACATTTGAGATGTTCCCACTGATCAACTTTCGTTATATAGTTCAATATATCTACGAAAACCTTAATCAACCTGGTGGATATGTTATTATATAGTTTGGACCTGTTAGGTTTTGAATAGCCAAACATGAAAAAAGATATACGGAGACCATTATCTCACAAAAGGAAAATTCTAAATGGCCAGGGGGTGGGTGTGATCGCTCATCTCTTCGAGATACAGGCTCATAAATGCACAGTCTCATAAATCTCGAGAGGGATGAGTGGTAATATCCACCCCTCACCCATTTCCTCAACGGCTAGAAGGGCTCCTCTAAAAAAAAAAAAAAAAAAACAAGAGGGTTAAAAGTATGCATCATCAAGTGCAAAACCTGTTTTCCTGACTTTGCGATCTCATCACCTTCTTCCGTATTTTATTTTATTTTTAACGAAAAAGCGAGTTAAATTTTTGTAATAAATAACAATGAAAATCAACTCTTTTATTAACACTTGGATGGAATAAAGTATTTAAATTTGTTTAAAAATCTTTGCTTTGGGGCAGAGATAGAGTGACCAGACTCCAAGTAAAAAAGCCCGATGAAAGAAGAAAATCGAAAGCTTCTTTTTTTTCTTAAGGAATCATGGTGTTTTAGTCTCACTAGTCCCCTTTAATTATTAAGAAGTACTGAATGAAACTGCTGCATCTTTTATGGCAATATTTGGGTCCCGCTGCGTAGCTTTCTTTCATCTTCTTCTTTTCCTTTCTTAATCACATCATCCTTTGAACTAAACCACGAGCATTAGTAAATTTGTAATTTAATTAGTATATTGCCGGGTGCCATTGGCACCATATATTTTAACATCGAGGTTTATAAAAATTTCAACCTTTTTTAAACCCTGCATCATAACTCGGCAAAGTTCATTTAGCCAATAATTATACACTATCAACCAAGCTACGTAACCCCCACTTCCGCGCTTGGAAAGATGTCAATGTTTGGGGTTGTATAAATTTTTCCAAGGAGTTGTTATGTGTACGGTGTACCTGACTATTTGGCTCGGTTGCACAAACGCTTTGTTGCACTGGTAGTTTGGGATGTTTCGACTTTGTTGCACCGATTTAATATTTGTAACACCATCTTATCATTTTTTTGTAATAATAAAAATCATTTTGTACGAAATTGTCTCGTTTAGGAGAGCATTAATTGAATATTGAATGAAAAAAACAATAGTAACCATCATCTGTAAACTATAAAACTAAAATTTGGTCATGCATTCGTTAAATTTCAATGTATTCATTAACCATAGAGGAGTTGACAAAACTAATATGTAATTAAAAATAAAAAAATAAAAACATAAATCAATACATAAATTTCAAAATTGTTTAAACTATTATATCAAATTCCAAAAAATTGCATTCAAAACCTAAAAAAATTCGACATCCAAACATTTACATTATGAATCCTCTATACAAAATCCCTAATCAATAATATGAGTAACGTATTTTGTACGTTCTAACATTAACTAAATTTGGTTGGGTACACCAAATAATTTTTAAAAGCTAAATCAAAAAGATAAAATTAGGAGCATCGAGCCAAACATTCTGATACACATAGCATCTCCCTTATTTTATTATGTTGTTTTTAATTTAGATCTCATTTGTTCTTAAATTAGTTGGTATGTAAATCTTGTGTTTAATCACTAATCATGGGTTCAATCTTTATTAAATACATTTACATTTTTTTTTAACGGAGTCCCAAATATGTACAAGCTTTAACATAAAGGCCCACTTTACTTTGAGTTGCCTTTGGACTCTAAAATCCTAATACCAGCCATGCAATCAATAGTCATATTATTTACATAAATATGTGTAGAAATCAATCTTTAAGTTTCATTATCCATTACTTACATATTTACAATTGAAAAAAAAAAAAAAAAAGTCGTGTTGGGTTGAGAATTGAACCCAAAATTATTATTGTAAAGTGTTTGAGGGTGAGACAAAAAAAAAAATTTAAGTCTACCATTCCATGCAATAAATCTCAACCATGAAGTAAGTTTATATATAGAGAGAGATAAAACACTTATCGGAGAATCGAGACAACACCAAAATAAAAATCAGAGGAGTTATCCCACTGGCGTGGACCTTGTGGAAAGATGAACTTCTTGATCTCTCCCTTCACACTCTCTCTTTCTATTGTTATAGTTGCAATAAACCAAACTTTTGGGTGTCTTTAGTAAATGTGAAAGTTTTAAACCTACTAGAGAGCACTGGTGTTTTGCCTGGTATCTTGCTTGGCGGATGCCAGGCACATGCCACTCCAGGGGCATCAAAAGGGCAAAAAAAAATCAAATCGAAAACACCATTCTCAAACCCGCGAAAACAACAATTGGTGATTAGGGCTCCAAACTCCGCCTCTTCCACCCCTGCTACCTCCGTCGAAAGCAGATTAGCGCTCCAAACCCGCGAAAGCATATTAGGGCTCTAAACTTCGTCGTCCTCCACTCCTCCGGTATTTTTCTCCCTTTCTTTCTCTCCATCATCACTTCTCTGTCTCCTCCACCACTTCCACTTCTCTTTCTACTGTTTTAATTGTGTGATTGGATTAGATGCATGAACCTTGCTTTCGAGTTAATGATGAAAAGGATGCATTGTGGTTATCCAATTGTTGTTTCTCAAATGACTGTAGTGTTCTTAGATTAGAGTTTTGTTGATTTTTTTTAGCAAGCTGCTTTCATTTCAGGGAGGAAATCTTACTGTGTTTTGTTTTTGTTATGTTAGATCAGCTCATAATATGTGCACTTTTTCATGCAATTAGCAAGCATGTGGTTTCTTGAAGTTGTTGTCTATTGATGTTGTTTGAAGTAACCTTAGTGGTGTAGTGTCATTTGTATATTGCTAGTTTGTAATTATTTTGACACGCTTTGAGTTGCATTGATTTGAATACTTTCCTTACTGAATGATCTGTGATTGAATTCTAGAGTTGTGTTAGGTCATATAGTTTCTAAAAAATAATTGTCCAGCATACTTGACAGAGATTTAATGGGGTTTTGCTTGTGTTAAATTTTCATATTTTCAGGGATGGATACATTAGAATATAATGAATGTATGGAAAATGAAGAATTTTTAGATGAGATAAAAGAGCCTTGCATAAAGATGAAATTTAACAATATTGATGAGTTTCAGTCGTATTATCATGATTATGATAATAAAAAGGGATTTCCAGTGAGAGTAAGAGCGACTGAAAAAGATGTGGATAGAAATTCTAGATATGTTATTCTTGCATGTAGTCGGACTGGGAATTCAAAAAGTAAAGTAGAAAGTGTTATAAAATTGCGTCCCAGTGGTAGATGTGGTTGTAAGACTAAGATTAGAGCTCGTATACGCCCTGATGGAACAGTGAAAGTGACAACAGTAGGTAATGATCACAATCATGATTTGAGCCTTGAAAAATCAAGATATTATCACAAAAATCGAGTTATGAGCCAATATGTGAAGAAGAGGCTTGAATATAATGATAGGGCGGGCATTAGGCCAAATAAGAGTTTTACTTTGTGTGTGGTTGAAGCTAGTAGGAATGATAATATGACGTTTTCCCAAAAAGATTGTTATAACTATCTGCATAAAATAAGGCAGTTGAGACTTGGTGAGGGGGATGCATCGGCACTTCATAACTACTTTCAAAATATGCAAGCTAACAATTCTGATTTTTTCTATTTGATGGATTTGGATGACACAGGGAGGTTAAGAAATGTCTTTTGGGCTGACGCATTGAGTAGAGCAGCTTACAAGGAGTTTGGTGATGTCATTAATTTTGACACTACTTACTTAACTAATAAGTACGAAATGCCATTTGCTCCTTTTGTTGGGGTGAATCATCACGGTCAGTCAATACTTCTTGGATGTGGATTGATCTGTAATGAGGCAGTAGAAGAGTTTGTTTGGCTTTTCAAATCTTGGCTCGTGTGTATGAATGATCGTGCTCCAGATGCTATAAGCACTGATCAGGACAAAGCAATGAAGAGAGACATCGAAATTGTATTTCCCAACACACGCCATAGATGGTGCCTATGGCATATTATGAAAAAGTTGCCTGAAAAATTGTCGGGTTGCAATCAATACGAGGTTATAAAGTTTGCAATGCAAAGAGCAGTTTATGATTCTCTGTCTCATGAATAGTTTGAAGAATATTGGCATTGGTTCATTGAGAAATTTAACCTTCAAAATAATGATTGGTTGAGTGGATTATACAATGAAAGAATTCGTTGGGTACCAACATTTCAGAGGAATACTTTTTGGGCAGGGATGTCTTCAACACAAATGAGTGAAAGTATGAATGTTTTTTTCGATGGTTATGTAAATTCAATGACCACTCTAAAAAAATTTGTAGAACAATATGAAAATGCACTACGAAGTAAGGTTCAAAAAGAAGTTGATGAAGACTTTAGATCCTTTAACCATTGGTTTCTTTGCATTACTCCTTACGAATTTGAGAAAAAAATTCAAGCTGCCTACGCCACAAATAAATTTAAGGAGGTTCAAACAGAGATTGCAGGAAGATTATGTTGTGTAGTTAATCATGTCAAGGAGTTGGATGGCTTTCAGGTTTATTATGTTTCGGAAGACAGGTTGATAGGAAACGCATACAGATCAATCAATTTTAAAGTTTATTTTAATGATGACGACTTCAATATTAAGTGCAATTGTCAGTTGTTTGAGTTTAGGGGGATCTTATGCAAACATATTTTATTGGTATTGTCTCAAAAGAGGATTAATGTTTTACCAGAAAATTTATTCTTCGAAGGTGGAGGAAAGATGTTAAGATGTGTCATAAGAAGGTTAAAATCGTATATTCAGATTGGGCAATGAAGTCTGAAAATGAACGACTTGATGAGATGTGCAGTCTCTCTTATGAAATGGCTGACATAGCTTCTGAGGATCAAAAGGAGACAAATAATGTTAAACATTGGATACAAATGAAGATTGGTGAACTAAAGAGATCAAAAGGTGATGGTGATGTTAATGTTGAGCCAGAGGGATTGTTGGAAGTTGGCGCTAAAAGTAGTGGTGAAATTCATAGTCCGTTGGCTGTCCGTTGCAAAGGACGACGTTCTACTTTAAGGATGCAATCTACCATGGAAAAAGTCTGTAAAAAGAGGAAGAAAAAAAAAGAAACACAAAAAGACAATAATTTGGTAGGTTTACTTGTCTGTTTTACTTCAATGAATATATATATATATATATATATATATATATATATATATATTTTTTTTTTTTTTTTTCAATTCAAGAAAATATATTTTTAATTTGACATGTTATTTTTAGGGTTATACCCAAGTTGGATTTGAAGGTTCACAATTTATGACACATCTTTCAAACAATGTTGAGCCATATGGTCAAATAAATCTTAACACGCAGGTTTGTCTTTAGTACATTGATTATTCACTTTTGATTTGCCCCACTATGATTGTTCACTATGATTAACGTGTTTGTCGTTTTGAAGGATGAAAGTATATGGTCATATTATTCACAACCTAGTGCTACAATTGATGGACTTAGTCAGGTTTACTCATTTATAACACATGTATGTAATTTACCTGCTTATGATCATTTTAACGACCACATAAAGATTGTAAGCCTTAATAATTTATTTTTGCAGCGACCAACTTCTAGCAACGACATGGAGTTGTTCAGAGATTGTATTTGAATTCTCCAACCTTGAAAGAGATCATTCAAACATAGTGACAGAAATGGAAGCGTTGAGGATCCATTTTTTAGGGTTAATTTCCAGTGTTTCATGGTTGCAGTTCATGACAGAGAAACAAGGGACAGTTCATAATTGCAATTCATGCAGTTCATGAATTTCTAATTTTTCAGGGTGTAATTTCCAGTGTTTCAAGGTGTAATTTCGGTTTTTCAGGGTGTAAACTCTTATAATTTGGTATGCTAATTTCAGTTTTTCAGGGTGTAAACTCTTATAATTTCAGTTTTTCAAATTTTCAGGGTGTAAACTCTTATAATTTGGTATGTAATTTCCAGTGTTTTTCAAATTTTCAGGCTGTAAACTCTGCATATGCTAATTTCAGGGTGTAAACTCTTATAATTTCAGTTCATGGCATGCTAATTTCAGTTCATGGTATGTTATCAGGTGTAATTTTAGTTCATGGTATGTTTTTCATTTCATGGTTTTTCAGGGTGTAATTTCAGTTCATGGTGTAATTTCGGTTTTGCATCAGGTGTTAATTTCAGTTCATGGTGTTATCAGGTGTAATTTCAGCTCATGGTATGTTTTTCATGGTTTTTCAGTGTTTCAGGGTGTAATTTCAGTTCATGGTGTAATTTCGGTTTTGCATCAGGTGTTAATTTTAATTCATGGTGTTATCAGGTGTAATTTCAGTTCATGGAATGTTTCTCAGTTCATGGTTTTTCAGTGTTTCAGGGTGTAATTTCAGTTCATGGTGTAATTTCGGTTTTGTATCAGGTGCTAGTTTGGTCTTTCCAGTTCATGGTGCTATTTTGGTGCTAGTTTGGTGCTTCCAACACTTTTGGTATTTCAGTTCATGCTGCTATTTTGGTGCTTCCAACACTTTCATTCATGGTGCAATTTTGGTGTTTCAGGGTGAAATACTGGTGCTTCCAGCACTTTCATTCATGTCATTTGTTTTTTTGGTGCTAATTTGCAGCAATATGGAAGTCACTTTCATTCCTGAAAAAAAAATCAGATTACATACAATCCATGCAAAGCAATATGGAAGTCACTTTCATTCCTAAAAAACAAAATACAGATTACATATAGTCCATGCAAAGCAATATGGAAGTCACTTTCATTCTTGAAAAAAAAAACAGATTACATGCAAAGCAATATGGAAGTCTCACTTTCATTCCTGAAGAAAAAAAAAACAGTCCTATAAGCATAATTTGTTGGATCAAAACAGATAACCAGAAAACTCAATTCATAACAGATAACTATAAACAAAACAGATTACATGCAATCCAAAATCATTTACAATTGTAAACAAATTCATTTACATCTCACATACCATCCAAGATCTTAAAAAACAAAAGTACAAGAATCAATAAAACTACCACTAATATACTGTTGATTAGGTCCTTTGTAAAAGCCCAATGATCATTGACTTGGTTTTCATGAACTTGATCGCCACGACCCTCAGGAACATTATTTGGTTGGTCCACTACCTCTTCAGTGTCGTTTGTTCTTGACTCCTTTGTTCTTGTTCTTGACTGGTGCTCTCTTCTCGACTCTTGTTCTCTTTCTCTTTTCGCCTCATGCTCCTTCCACATTCCATAATCTTCAATGGCTTCTTCAATTGAATTGAAACCCTTGTAGGCAACATCCTTGTACCCGTTTACTTGTAGTGCGCAATTTGACCAAGTAACATAAGTTTCAGGAACATGCCCACTATAAACAACGTAAGCTTCGTATGTCATTCCTGCGTTGGCAAAGCAACAGATGTTAGTCGTATGATAATTGTTAAAAGCTTATGGATGCATACAAGTGTAGGTTCTAAACCAATCTAATACTCTTTTGAAGCTTCTTAATAACAGTGTTCTAAAAATCGCTAGCGCTGGGCGGGCGGCGAGCAAATGCCTAGCGCCTAGGGGACTAGGCGGTCTTAGGTTTTGTATTATAACTTTAATAATTTACAAAAGTTAAGCATAATACCTTATCAATTACATCCAATTTAATGCCAAAATTTAAAAACATGAAAAATTAACAATCGTGAACAAAATTTATTAAAACTCAAATAACTGAAGTTGGTCATGATGGGTACTTTATATAAATTTGAATTTGTGTATTCTTTTATTTTTCTTCAAATTTCATGAATAACCTCAGTTATGTTTGATAAAATCTACATTAGTAAAATTGGTACCGACAGATCCTTTGAAAATTCCATTAAGTAATCATCATTTGCTACATTTAGACATATACTGAATAAACAATAATTAAATAGTTTATTTCTAAAAAATATGAAAGAAAAATAAAATAAGAACACAATCATCCTTATTAAAAATAAAAAATAAATAAAAATCGCCCAAACCACCTATACCCCTCCTAGAGTCCGCCTAGACCTCGCCTAGATCCGGCCCAGACCCGCCCAGACTGCCCAGAACCGCCTAGACTGCCCGCCTAGCCATTAATCTGGGCGGTTTTCCACCTTCTAGCGCCTAGGCCGATTTTTAGAACACTGCTTAATAATAATCTGTGAATCATTGAACATCTTCGGATGAACAATCAGAAACACATAATCAATATTTTACAGGTAATTATGGACAAATTCGCATTTGACAGAGTACTCTGAAACACATTAGTAGTGAAATGCTGCTAGAAAAACAGTTCATGCTTACACATCAAAAATGCTGCTAGAAAAACACATTACTCTGAAAACACATTAGTAGTGAAATGCTTACACTATAACACAAAAAACAGTTCATGCTGCTAGAAAAGGAAACCCTAGATCTGATTCTCGATCTAGGGTTTAAAACCGAGTTTAAAAAACAGAGTGACTTTGAGTTTAAAACCGAGTTCATGCTGCTAGAAAATGAAACCCTAGATCTTATTTTCGATCTGAGGTTTAAAACCGAGTTTAAAAAAAAGAGTGACTTTGAGTTTAAAACCGAGTTCATGACTCCCATTGATTCATGCTTAGTGAGTCTCCTACAACCATCATCTAGGGTTCATGACTCCCATTGATTCATGCTTAGTGAGTCTCCTAAAACCGAGTTCATGACTCCCATTGATTCATGCTTAAAAAACATAGTGACTTACCTTTTCTTCGAGGATTTGTAGAAACACTGGTTTTGAACCGCTTCGATGAGCAAAGCCTTTGTGAAATTTCTTAGATCTAGGGTTTTTGAGAGAAGAATCGATTTTAGCGAGTGAAAGATCTAGGGTTTTCTTTTGAATGTGAGTGAAATTCTGATGAGAGAAAAATGAGATCTAGGGTTTTCTTTTGAATGAGAGAAAAATGGGATCAAGGGTTTTAAACTCTGTTTTTTTTTTTTTCCCAAGACCAGCCACGTGTCTGACACCTCGCGAGTGCACATGCTTGGCACCATTCAGGCAATATAGCAGTGCAATTTAGAATTTTCGTTTAAACATTTTGACTGGGGTTTTTCCTAAAAAGATACGGATTGGATTTTTTTTATTTATTTATTTAAAATCAGCACTTGTTTTACAGAGCCCAAAAAGGTCTTCAAACTACAAAAAAATATTGTGTAAAATATTGAATATGGATTCATTTAGCCGATAATTATACACTATCAACCAGGCTCGGCCATGAGCCCAAGCTACATAACCCCACTTCTGCGCTTGCAAAAATGTCAAATTTTTTGGGGCTACATAAATTTTTCACTGGCACGAAAATCAAATTAAATAAGAGGAGTTATCTCGTTGGCACGAACCTTGTAGAGAGATGAACTTCTTGGTATGCCTATCAAACCATCTTCTTCGAGTAACCTGTAGGAGCTTTGCTAGGGGTCGAGGGAGGAAGCGAGGGAAAGGGAGTAACCATTCATCTGCCTCAAGATGAGCACATCAGCTTTGAGACGCGCAATGTCACTCATCTCGAGACGGATGGGTGGCTTCCACCCATCCCTCGCCTCTTTCCCTCATTCCCTCCCTCGACCCCTAGAATTTTCGAACTTGTAGGGATTGATCTCTCCCTTCACTCCCTCTCTCTTTCTACTGTTATAGTTGTAATAAACCAAACTTTTTAGTGTCTTTACAAATGTGAGAGTTTTAAACAAGAGGAAAAGTGGAAGGAAAATTCTAGGAGTCGAGGGAGGGAACGAGGGAGGGAGCGAGGGATGGGTGGTTACCATTCATCCACCTCGAGATGAGTGTCATTGTGCATCTCAAATTTGATGTGCGAATCTCAAAGCGGATGGGTGGTTACCACCCATCCCTCGCCCCTTTCCCTCGCTTCCTCCCTCGACCCCTAGCAAAGCTCAAAGTGGAATAAGGTCTTAAACACTTTGATCAGTTTTCCTAAAATTTTTATTGATACAGGTAATATTTTTCTTTTTAATAAATCATCACTTGTTTTACAAAGCTCGAAAAGGTGTTCAAACTATCAGAAAAATATTGTGTTAAATATTCAATGTGGATTCAATTTAGAAAAAATAATTCTAATTTTATATTCATGCCAAAAGAGGAGAGAGTACGTAAAGTTGTAAACTAAATGTGATTGAATTCTTTATAGCACATTTAATAAAGAACATTTCAGATATTAAAAATAATACAGTTTGATAATTAAAAAATTATTAAACATAATATATAGAGGTATCAAGCTCGAGTTGGTCTGCGATTGCCCATGCTCAACCCACCATCGACACCCATTGAAGAAATCTACACTTCCCACCACCACATTCTTCCTACTCTTCCATAACCATCGATCACTCTCCGCCACCTACAACCACCACACAAACGGCCATGTTCCGCCGCCATCCCCTGACCCACCACTCCACCACCACCACCCAAACAACCTCCTACCACTCCACTACCAAAGACCAAATCCAACTTGTCCAAAAATCATCAAAAAAATCCGATAAAACAAAAACAATCGTCCGTCTGATTAACAAACAAGAGTGGTCAGCTTCCCTGGAATCCTCCCTCACCCCTTACTCCCATCTCTCCAACACCACCTTCCTCCAATCCCTCCGCCTCATCAAGTCTCCCTCCAAAGCCCTTCATTTCTTCAACTGGGCACAATCCCATGGCTATACCCACACACCCCAATCCTACTTCGACCTCCTTGAGCTCCTCGGCCGATCCCGCAATCTTAACACTGCTAGGAACTTCCTCTTCTCCATTGAGAAACACTCCAACTCCACCGTCAAGCTCCAAGACCGCTTTTTTAATAGCTTGATAAGAAGCTACGGCAATGCTGGCTTAATTCAAGAATCTATTAAGCTTTTTATGTCCATGAAGACCGTCGGGGTGACCCCTTCGGTCATTACATTTAATTCTTTGCTGTCCATTTTGTTGCGTCGTGGGCGGACTAATATGGCAAAGAAGTTGTTTGATGAAATGTCTGGGAGTGGGGTTATGCCGGATGTGTTCACTTTTAATATTTTGATTAGGGGGTTGTGTATGAACTCAATGGTGGATGATGGGTTTCGGTTTTTTAAGGAAATGTCCCGCTATCAGTGTTCGCCCGATGTTATTACGTATAATACGCTTGTTGATGGTTTGTGTAGGGCTGGGAAGGTTAAAATTGCACATAATGTAGTGAAGGGTATGTGTAGAAAAGGCCCGGATTTGAATCCTAATGTTGTTACTTATACCACATTGATCAGAGGCTACTGTGAGAAGCAATGCATTGGGAAGGCTGTGCAAGTGTTGGATGAGATGATTGGTCTTGGAATGAGGCCTAATAGAATAACTTACAATACCCTAATTCAAGGGCTCTGTGAGGCGCAGAAATTTGATAAGATAAAGGAAGTTTTGCAGGGAATGATCGAGGGGGAAGGAGGAAAATTTGCTCCGGATACGTGTACTTTTAATACATTGATGAATGCACACTGTAATGCAGGAAGATTGGACGAGGGAATGCAAGTGTTTGCTAAAATGAAGGAGTTAAAGGTCCAACCAGATTCCGCTTCATATAGTATTTTGATTCGAGGACTGTGTCAGAGGGGGGAGTTTGAGAGAGCTGAAGAAGTTTTTGATGAGCTATCAGAGGAGGAGGTATCATTGCGGAATGATGGTTGTGTGCCTCTAGTTGCAGCCTATAATCCGATATTTGAGTATCTTTGTGCGAAAGGGAAAACGATCAAGGCTGAGAGGTTGTTCAGGCAGTTGCTAAAGAGAGGTACACAGGATCCTCCATCTTTCAAGACATTGATCATGGGACATTGCAAGGAAGGTACATTTGAAGAAGGTTTCAATCTCTTGGTCCTGATGTTGAGGAGAGATTTTGTGCCAGACGTAGAAATATACGAGTCTTTAATTCAAGGATTCTTGAAGAAGAATGAACCTAGCTTCGCTCTTAAGACTTTAGAGAAGATGTTGAAAAGTTCCCATCACCCAAGAACTTCTACTTTCCATTCTATCCTAGCTACTCTTGCGAAGAAGGATTGCGCTCGAGAAGCTGCTTCCCTTGTTAGGTTGATGTTGGAAAGAAATATTCGGCAAAATATCAGTATTTCAACGGATACTGTGATTGCTATTTTCAAAAACAAGTTGAAGGATATTGCATTTGAGATCATTGGACTCATTTACGACAATGGGTATTCACTAAAAATGGAGGAAGTTATTAGTTTCCTTACCAAGACGAAAAAATTCTTAGAAGCGCGAGAACTGTTATTATTTAGTTTGGAGAAGAATCAGAGTGTGGATATTGATATGTGTAATAAAATTATAACAGGCCTATGTAAAACAAAAAAAGGCGGAGAAGCATTCAGTCTGTACTATGAATTGATAGAGAAAGGAAGCCAACAAGGTTTGAGTTGCCTTGAAGATTTGAAAATCCTTCTAGAGAAGGAGGGAAAATCAAAGGAAGCTGAATTTGTATCAAAAAGGATGAAAAGACCTAGCGAGGAGCATTAGAAAGTGGACACTAGAGATTCTTTACATTGTTTCGAATGGTATGGAATGTCTGATACTAATGTTCCATTTTTCTGAAATCAGTTGCATAAGTCACCAAAGAAGGAAACCAATGTGTCTTGCTGACAGCAACAATGCAGATTGGTGCTTGAAGATGAAAGAAATTGAAAATCCTCAAGTGAGTGAAGTGACTTTATCTCCAGATTGCTTTTTCAAGTACTTCCTGTGCTTTGCTTTTGTAATGTTGATGTGTGTTGGTATTCCAATTCGTTCAGTTTCCCTCACAATACTATATCTGTTTACAATTTCAACCATGTGTGACAAAAAAAAAAAAACTGAATGGTCTAATCCAATTAGCTTATCTTTTTCAGTTTCCCTTGGTTGTTTAGCTGCCAAGCTCGTTTTCGCAGGGAAACTTGTGGCCTACTTTCGTGACACACTGAAGTACAATAATGTTACTGCTGTTTTAACGAATTGTACCATCCATAATAACATATGCCACCCGCTCTAAAATGAGCAAACTACAACCCCAAGTTATAAAAGAAAGTAATTTTATTTATTTTTGTTCAAATAAAATATTATCAGACTTTGGAAAATAAAGTATTTGAATAATCTATATTATTTATTTATTATCCTCCACCATAATTGTGACCAGTATTTTGTTCAATACTTGCATTTGTAGGTTTGATTGGTGAACAACTACGAGAGGGAAGAAATAAGGAAAGATGAAAATTGAGGAAGAGGGCTTCAGAAACTAGTTATTTCAAATATTGAATGTCACAACCACACGAGGATGGCATGGGCAAATCTATTATAAGGCGAGGGGTCAGTTCCCCCCTCCTCCCACCAACTTTCAAAATATTTTTAATAAACACGTAGCCTTACAAAAAAATTCAATTATAATGTATCATATAATATGATAATTGTCCATTTAACTATTTTTATATTTTGTTGATGGTGTAGTGGTTGAAAGTAACATTTTTAGTAAACAACCTGAGTTCGATACTCTTGAAGCGTATGATTAAAAAAATTGCAAACATTAAATTTTTTTTTCTTCTAATTTTCAATGCAATTTTATTAGTAATTGCAAACATTTAAAAAATTGTTTGGTTTAATATCGGTCCTCTTGGAGCGTATGACTTTTTTTTTATATGAAATTAGAAACAATAAAAAATGAATTGTTTGGTCACAAGTGGTATAAAACCTCTAAAAAAATTTTTAAATTAATATCTAAAACAATAACTATATAATTCACTAAATATATACCAGTAGCCAACTCATACAAAATTTGAGGCTCATATAAAACTTTTTTTTTATGAAATTGTATTAAAATCTTATTATGTTTGCAAATTTCACGATTTTTTAAGCTTCAACTAGATATTTATCCTAATTATTTAGTGATTTTAATTATATATATTCTAGTTATTACGCTCATTTGCCCTTGTTAAGGTTATCTATATTTTGACCTTATTTTGGCTTAAAATTGGACTACACTAAATTAAATTTGGTATATGCAATGTACGTTTGAAAGTTGTATTTTTTTTATTAGTTTTAGCTCAGGTAGGAAATATTTTTTTTTGCTCCGCCCTTGATAACTACTATTGTTAATTAATACCCCTCCCCCCCCCCCCCCCCCCCCCCACTAAATTCTTGGGTCTGCGGAGGATGGTCATTGATTTCTATGCACTAATAGAGAAAAATGCAAGTAATAACATTAGTTTGCAATGCTTGGTAGAGATAGTGAAAAACATGACACTTTTTGGTAAAAAAAATTATTACTATTTCTTTTTTCATTTAGGATTTCGTACAATATCTAGTTAATAGATTTTTCATAGTAATACACACACGCAAAGATAAATAAATAATAATTATAAAAATTGCTTTATTTAGGAAACTTATAATTTAGAAACTTTTTAAAGATTTTCCAGTAGTTTTTCAAGAGAAAAAATTGGTAGAATTATACATGGAATCACTTTGTTGATTTGCATTGCATGGGTTGTGGGGTTTGCAGTTAAGAGTATAAGCAACTTCACGACTCTCATCTTCTTCTTCAAAGTTCATCCCAAACTCCAGCCGCACTCACAAGTAAACTTTCTTCTCCTCCCTCCTCTTCTACTCTCTCTATATTTCACGTCTCTAATCTTCAACTTCATCCTCCATCTGAAACCCTAGTTTGTTATCAACCTTTTATTGTATTTTTCAGCAAAGCTCGTACTTGCTCACCTTGAGGGCGCACAAGACCAGACCAGAGCAGGTAACCAATCTCACACTTGTTCATCGTCTCATTATTAGCGTGTTATAATATTGGTAATTGATTTGCTTTCTTTTTACAATCTTAAGTTAGGTTTTGTTTTGGTTTTACATTACCTTGTTGTTGTTGATTGGAAGATAAAATGACCCCATTGAAAAGAAGTTCAAAACTAGTGTTATAGTGTGACCGATATTCATGAATGATTGATGTTAGAAGCATCCAATTGATTAGATCCTCCGCAAGCCAGAACATGAATTTCTTTGCTTGATCATCGTCATATTCCTTCAACTAACTATTTATAGGGCTTTGGAGTTGAAGGAAATTCATGGATTCATTGACTATAATTGCTCCAAATTGAGATTTTCTAAAAGATAGATTTGGAAAAATGGGTTTGAAAGCAAACCGCTCTTCTTCTATCAACATGATTTTTGCAATCTTGTTGATGTTGGAGCACTTCCTTGGTTGTTCAATGCTTGTGTGATTCAAGTGCTCCAGTGACGTGATTGGAACTTACATGCAAGGCATTGAGGTGTTGTGTATTTAGTCTACGCTCATTGTGTTTCTAATTATTTATTCTGGAGGTTAGTGTGGATATTTAGTTTATTGGTGAGAGTGCTGAAAGACAAGCTGTTTCTATATTTCCTGCAAGTATGAAAGCCTTGTTTTGTGTTCTAAAGGTAGATAAGCTGCAGAGGTCGTATTTTCCTCATCTTGTGTTTGGTGCACTGTTTGACTTCGGTTATTCTTTGCGTGTGAGGTGGTGTTTGGCTTGGCTTACATTGTAATTATTCCTGAAATTTTTTAATAGTCTTTTCTTAGTTTATGTTTTCCATCTTCTCATTCTTTCACCATGTATCATTTGCTGTTCAGAGACTCTAGCTAGTGGAAACCATGGCGAGGGCTGTGGTTCAGTTTACAAACCTCCCTATCACAATTGTTGGAGGAAAGTGTCCACAACTTCAGGGATCTGGAAGAAGCAGAAGTAATGTGAAAATGATGTGTGCTGTTCAATTACCCAGCCTGAGTCATCAAGCATCCAGCCTAAGAATGCAGGGTTTATCAAGCTTGCAGCGGTTTACTTTTTCGAGCACGTTGGGAAAATCTGGAAGTGATTTTCATTCTAAGGTGTCTACTTCAATCTCCCTCCTGCGTGGAAGGGGCAGCCGATTTGTTACTAAAGCCATGTTTGAACGCTTCACAGAAAAAGCTATTAAAGTAATTTTGGTTTCACAAGAGGAAGCAAAACGGTTAGGCCATAATCATGTTGGTACAGAACAGATTTTGCTCGGTCTCATTGGCGAAGTTACAGGGATTGCTGCAAAGGTCCTCAAGTCCATGGGAATTAATTTAAGGGTTGCTCGTGTGGAAGTAGAAAAGATAATTGGGAGGGGAAGTGGACTCACTGCTGTCGAAATTCCATTCACTCCTCGTGCAAAGCGTGTCTTGGAACTTTCAGTAGAAGAGGCTCGTCAACTTGGTTAGTTCAGGTTTCATGCTTTCACAAACTTTTGGTACTTGATTTCAACAATCTAATGAGTTGATTTGCACTAGACCAATAGCCCAGAAGTTTCATCATCTTGTCACTGATCTGGATACTTTTTACTTCTTTTATTGTATAAATTCTTTTTTCCCCCTTACTGTTCTGGGCTTTCGCCTTAACAAGATTTTCCTTGGTTTCCATTTGAGAGGGAAGGGACATTGTTGTGATATATTGTCTTTTATGGGCTTTCTGTTATTTCAGGTCATAACTATATTGGAACTGAGCATCTTCTTCTAGGATTGCTTCGTGTTGGAGAGAGTGTAGCATCCCGTGTTCTTGAAAATCTCGGGGTTGATTCAGATAACATCCGTAAACAGGCAAAATTACAATCTCTCTTTGTTTTATTTAGAACCCACCCTAGTCTGTATAAGGAAGATTGGTCCTTAAAATTAATATCATTATGAGAAATTTGAATTTCATTGTTTGAGTAGGTTATCCGAATGGTAGGCGAGAGTTCACAAGCAGTTGGTGCTGGAGTTGTAGGAGGTATCGCCAGCAATAAGATACCTACGCTTGAGGAGTATGGTACCAATCTGACAAAACTGGCTGAGGAGGTTTTTTTTTCCCCTTCTTCTAGTAAACATGCTATTTACAAATCTTTTGTAGGGTGCATGTCTTGAACATCGTATTTTAACTTACAGGGAAAGCTGGATCCTGTTGTTGGAAGGAAGCAACAAATAGAGCGTGTGACACAGATCTTGGGTAGACGGACTAAGAATAACCCCTGCCTGATTGGAGAACCTGGAGTAGGAAAAACAGCAGTTGCTGAAGGGCTTGCTCAAAGGATTGCTAATGGTGACGTTCCGGAAACAATTGAGGGAAAGACGGTAAAATTAATAACTCACTATAGCTTAGTCTTAAGCATATATTTATGACTGATATCAAGAATTATCAAATAGGTGCATCCTTGAGGATGTCTTAACAAGAATAATTCAACTCAGCTAGTTTAAGATATGTGAGATGTTAATCAGAATAATGCAATCACTTGCTTGTAAAAGAGAGAAAGGGGAGGCAAGGATATGAAGTTAAGAGGCTGTGTTTCTGCCTCTAAAAAAAAAAGTTAGAGGCTGTGTTTCTGCCTCAGAATCACACTGGAATGCAATGAACTTGTTATAAATAAAAAAGTGATTCTTTTACTGCACTTCATGCTTATTCATAGGTAGGCAAGAAACTCAATCAAGTCATGGAAGGCATTGTTTTATTAGCTTGCCAATATTTCCTTTGTGTTTGACTATAGCTTGGATTAGTTTTTCTTAGAAAATTCTAATGGAAAATCTTTTTTGCAATACAGGTTATTACCTTGGATATGGGTCGTCTTGTTGCTGGAACAAAATATCGTGGAGAATTTGAGGAACGATTGAAAAAATTAATGGAAGAAATCAAACAAAATGACAAGATAATACTATTTATTGATGAGGTACACACTTTAATTGGAGCAGGAGCTGCTGAAGGTGCCATTGATGCAGCAAACATTTTGAAACCAGCTCTTGCAAGAGGTGAACTGCAGGTAGTCCTTGCTTCATATGCATATCATTGGTTCCCTGCATTAGACCCCTCTCCTCTTTATGGCATAAAATTTCTATTTGATTCTTTATATTGTTGCAAGGCATATATTGTAGGGATTGTTTTGGAGACAATGGATGACTTCTCTATATAACAAAGGGATTATGCATATTGCCCCCAAACTTTCCGTGCTAGAATGCAGCCTATCACAGTATACGGGAGGGTGAAGCTGCGAAGCCCCCCCGGCACCAACACCACCACGACGTGTTTCAAGCAACGATATTGTTCCCAACTTAGACACCCACATCTCCTTACCAATACCACCACGACATGTTTCAAGCAATGATATTGTCCCCAACTTAGACACTCGCTTCCCCTCGGGTGTGGGGTTTTTACGAACGGGGCTCAACTACTCAACTGCCTCCAAAAGACTTCGTCTGTTATTGAGACATATCCAACTCCTTATATACTTGACATGATGAGCCTCATTACCCAATTTGGGACTAAACTTGTTCAATTAGAGCCAACATCTCTAACAATCTCCACATTGGAGAGACTACCTCAACATGCACTTCCAACTCGCCAAGCCCAAGTCGAACCATCGCTCTGATCCCGCTTGATGTGTATGGGGCTCAACTACTCCCAAAAGGCCTCGTCGCCTATTGAGACATATCCAACTCCTTATACACGTAACATGATGAACCTCATTACCCGATGTGAGACTAAACTTGTTCAATTCGAGCCAACATCTCTAGCACCAATAAGCTCTTGGGAAATTAGATCTTCATAATAAAATACCTAAGATGCTATCCCAAATTTTACAGTCAGTTGCAGGTCTCTGAAATTCATTCAAAACTACACTATGGAATAACATACTAGTAAACAAAATTAATTGAACTTATTAATTCCTAAGGTCTTCAATAAAATCCAACGGCCTCAATCGTATCAAGGAGAAATTCGATTAAATCAAACATTGTGGTTTCAATTTCTAGTACAACTCAAAGCTAAACGAAAATGAAAAGGAAGACTTCCTAGAACAAAAGTAAATAGTCTGCAAAGCTCCGCCAGTACGTCTATAGTACCTTCATGTGACTCACATCTATGATACTTCAACGTTGACACACTATCATATGATGCACATTCTAGTAGATACTCGGAGCCTAGCGCCTTAATGTCAACAAGCTGCACAAATACCTTACCCATCAATGATAACCAACCATATCATCCAGGTCGGTGTTTGAAAAGCGTATGTCATACTGGAGGATCTTCCTTTAGGAACTTGGGGTTAGGGGCAGATCCCCGACTCAGAGGTTGAGCTGCCCCGTCAGCTTGCAGGGGTTTGAAAAGGCTATATGTATCTTTTGGTTTGCCTTGCAATACATGAGAGCAACGAGAGATGCCTCTTGTTGAGAGATGCATGGAAGAGAAGAATCTCTTAATTTATAATACCAATTAGCTTGTGTTTGTTGATAAGAGATGTACAGCAACAGACATGAAACATTTGAAGTTATCTATCTTCTAATTAGATTGGTGTATGTGACAATGTTTAAATGAAAAGATACTTGTTACAGGTAACTGAGATAAGTCATCTTGTTTGGATTTACGACTGTCCACATGTTCTAAACCTCATATGGTTCTCATCTTTAGTGATAATAATCTCGGTGTTTTGGGTTATTTAAACTTGCAAAATGAAGAATATAAACATTGAATAGTATGCCTGATTTTATCTTGGGAGCCAAACTCGCTATCACCTTATTAGTGAAGGTGCAAATATTGTCTCAAGTGATTTCCTCGACTCAGGTGCTTATTTTCATTTTCTTGATTTTTTTCCTTGATTCTATTTTCCTTTTGAGTATGTATTCAACAAACATTACACTATTCCTTAAACGAGGGAATGAAGTGTGATTTGGTTCATCTGGCCACTCATGTAACAAATAGGAAACCTGTGCCAAAGGTAGCCTGGTTAAGATGGCTAAGGTAGTGGTGGTTTACCCCCATGTCTTGGGTCCGATATCCAACAGCGGCACGCTTGCCTTTCAAAAAAAAAAAAAAAAAAGGAAACTTACGGGCTCATTTTATGGAAAAATTTTGGATACCACGCTTGAAAATTTTCCATGTACTTACACTCGATTCCATGGAAAAAAATTGTGTAATACCATTAACCTGGAAACAATCCCTGGATTCATGCCTTTTCTTCCATGAATTCATTAATTTTTCATTAGGGTTAAATGGTGACCACGTAACCAAGGCAAATTGTCCCTGAACTTGTGTTATATTCAGTCTTGAACACGTTTAAGAACTAAAGATTTGATGCTTTGGACTGGCTTCTTTGTTTATTGTTTTTTCTCCTTAAGATTTTCTTAAATAGTTTGTCAATCATTATATGACATAATCATGTCAAAACAGTGACTTGCTCAGTTTGGGTTTCACCTCCAGGAGGTAGATAGAATGCATCATTTATCATATTTTAATTGTCGATTAGCAAAGTCACACATTTCATTTGGTGCAGTGTATTGGGGCTACAACACTAGATGAGTATAGACTGCACATTGAAAAAGATCCTGCTTTGGAAAGGCGATTCCAGCCAGTAAAAGTGCCTGAGCCATCGGTCGATGAGAGCATACAGATTCTTAAGGGTCTCCGCGAGCGATATGAAATTCATCATAAACTTCGTTACACAGATGAAGCTTTGGCTGCTGCTGCACAATTATCACATCAGTACATCAGGTTGGTGACACTAAATTCTTTGCATTGTTATTTCAATTTCAATCAATGTTCAGTTACTCGTCTGGAATTGCTTAGTGTAACAGTGTTGTCAGTTGTCTGAGACCATTTTTAAATTTTGGAGAAAAACACAGCTCTATGGTTTTCATTT
This sequence comes from Berberis thunbergii, assembly GCA_003290165.1. Lineage (NCBI taxonomy): Eukaryota > Viridiplantae > Streptophyta > Magnoliopsida > Ranunculales > Berberidaceae > Berberis > Berberis thunbergii. The sequence goes on along the minus strand of QNQO01002205.1, from coordinate 100,975 downwards.
TATTACTCAATGGTTTAGCAAGTCTTTCTAACTAACGTTGCTTAATGTCATCATTAACTGAAACCATTAAAAGAAATAATAATGAAAAAAAGAGCTAATATGAGATTATGTAATATTTAACAAGAAAATTCAACTGTATAATAATCTGAGGATGCTGGTTATGATTGAAACCCCACACTGCTTATGTGGACTTGAGATATAACCATTTGGTGATTCTGTTTTCTTGTTTCATTTTGCTCGTGACCATATAAATTATGCGATCACCATGTTCGGATTGTGCTTGCATGGAAGCATAGATCATCTTTCTTAAATCTCAAGTATACATTGAAAATTCTTGAGAGATATGATCTACCATGCTTGTCATTTGGTTTAGAAAATAGCAAGGTCTTGAATTCAACGGGTTCCACCATTGGGAGATGGTTGTATTGATCGAGTGTAAGAAGAAAATGAAGATAAAGATCTCCAAGTAGAACTTGCTATAGTTAGCAACTCTCATGTAGCAAAGACTCCTGTTCATCCAGTACTTTTCTCCTAATGATGATTATTTGCCCCACTTACTGCCTGTAATTAATTAATTGGTATTGAAAGCTTCTGAAGTATTAGGGGGTTGTAGCTCTTTGCTTGCATGTGGAGACAGGAGAGTGTTCGTAAAGTGTTTCAGTGAAGTGTTAAACTGTTTTGAAATTTTAGATCCCGGGGTATCTTTGGCAAGTTTGCCGTTTCATGGGTCTTTCCCCCACAGTGGTTGAGAAACTTCATGGGTGGACTGCCATGCTTTTGAGTTTTGGAATAGGTTGAACGAAGGTTCTTTGGTCTCTCATTCACTCATCCCCTTATCAATCATTTGGGAATTTTGTACCAGTGCACAGGTCATCATAGGTTTGAGGGTATTCAGTATCAGTGGGAATTTTGTGTAATGGATCTCTAACTTCTTGTTGGAGCTTTTGGCTCCTATTTATTTTTTTTTAACAAAAATATAAATCTTTCCCCAAAAGGACCCTAATAAATAAAAAAATTCATTATAATTCGTTTGAGCTGAAATTTTCAGGAAAATTATAAATTCACATTAGAAATAACATGCTAAAGTTTTATCTCATTTCTAGTGTTAATTCGTAACTTTCCTGAAATTTTCAGCTCAAACGAATTAAAAACAAATTTTTTAGTTTGGGTAGGGTTTTTTTAATTAAATGAACTTAACTGAGTCCTAACTGGCAGTAAAACCCCAAATTAGTTCTTTAAGCTTAATGTCCTTAATAAAAATTAAATAAAATCAATCTAAGTTGCTTCCGCTTTAGATTTACACATGTTTGAGAATTTTGTTTTATTGCATGTTCTTTTGTGCATGCGTGTGAACTATTTTCCTTGAGAAAGAATTGTGAATAATGGTTAAGCGAAATCTCAGGTGAACGCATGTAAAAGATTGCTGCGCTTTAACTAATAGGATGTGTAGACGTATGACAAGCTTTATCGATTAAGTTAGCTGTCACCTGCAGATGTTTCTACACTCCATGAAATTTTTTTTTCTTCTGGATCTCCATCTACTTTCGGCCAAGCTCTCTTCATATATTAAAGATAGACGCATTTACTTCTGTTGATATGCTTTATACTTTTCTGTCCAGTGACCGTTTCCTCCCTGACAAGGCAATTGACTTGATTGATGAGGCTGGTTCTCGAGTCCGACTTCGTGATGCACAGGTATGATTTTTAGAGAACCTATTGAAGTTGAGCAATGGAGGGTATCTCATATCCGGAGACAGTGTATCTTTTAGTTAGTTAAAATTTTTCTTACAACTTCATATACTCTGAAGTCTGAATTGTGTTGCTCTGTGTTTTTGTCCCTTTTCATGTGACTTTTGTTAAAATTATACAACTGTATGCACTCCGAATTATGCAGCTCCCTGAGGAAGCCAGAGAAGTTGAGAAAGAGCTCAGGAAGATCACCAAGGAGAAGAATGAAGCTATCCGCAGCCAAGAATTTGAAAAGGTTACTCATTAAACTCTCAATTTCTGCAACTTTTTTTCCCTTTTTATTCTTTCTTCTTATTTTCTTGTAAAAAAATGCATATTTCATTGGCTTTGTTTAGAAATAAATCTACTACCATTAGGTAAATGGAAACAAATAAATCTTGCAGTTGTAGTCCTTTTCTCATGTCCTTTTTTATAGACAGCCTTGCATAGTGACTCAGTTACTGGGGGGCTAAAATAACACAAAGAAATCAGAAAATTTGCAAACATGCTACAGCACAAGAAAAATGTCTATTCGTCTTCACACATCTCTTGTATATTATTATCTACTTTGTGACTGGTTATTCGATTGCATATTACCAAATCTAACAGTGGAATTTACCATACTGGTTTAGTTCTTCCAATTGGCTCTGGGCTTTTGCTTTCTGGTTTGTGAATTATTTCTATTCAGTAGGCTTACAGTAGAGCATTTTGACAGGCTGGGGAGTTGAGGGATAAGGAGATAGACCTCAGGACTCAGATCACAAATCTCATTAACAAAGGCAAGGAAAGAACAAAAGCAGAAAATGAGGCAGGCGATGCAGGTCCCGTTGTGACAGAAGTTGATATACATCATATTGTCTCTTTATGGACTGGTATACCTGTTGAAAAAGTATCTAGTGATGAATCTGATCGCCTCCTCAAGATGGAAGAAACCCTACACGGGAGAGTCATTGGCCAGGATGAAGCCGTCAAAGCTATCAGTCGAGCCATTCGACGTGCTCGTGTTGGACTTAAAAGTCCCAACCGTCCAATTGCTAGCTTCATATTCTCAGGTCCCACAGGTGTAGGGAAGTCGGAATTAGCAAAGGCACTATCTACCTGCTACTTCGGTTCTGAGGAAGCTATGATTCGTCTCGACATGAGTGAATTCATGGAAAGACACACCGTCTCCAAGCTCATTGGTTCACCACCAGGTTATGTTGGTTACACAGAGGGTGGTCAGCTGACAGAAGCTGTTCGCCGCCAACCCTACACTGTGGTTCTTTTCGATGAGATTGAGAAGGCTCACCCTGATATATTCAACATGATGCTTCAAATTCTTGAAGATGGAAGATTGACTGACAGCAAGGGCCGGACTGTGGATTTCAAAAACACACTTCTGATAATGACATCAAATGTAGGAAGCAGTGTGATTGAGAAGGGAGGTAGACAGCTTGGATTTGATTTGGACTATTATGAGGAGGACAGCAGCTATAACCGGATTAAGAGCTTGGTTTCAGAGGAGCTGAAGCAGTATTTCAAACCAGAGTTCCTTAACAGGTTGGATGAGATGATCGTCTTTAGACAGTTATCCAAGTTAGAGGTCAAAGACATAGCAGACATCATGCTTAAAGAGGTGTTTGATAGACTGCGAGGAAAGGAGATAGAACTTCAGGTGACAGAGCGATTCAAAGACCGTGTAGTTGATGAGGGATATGATTCTAGCTATGGTGCAAGACCATTGAGACGTGCTATAATGAGATTGTTGGAAGACAATATGGCTGAGAAGATGCTTGCTGGAGAGATCAAGGATGGAGATTCAGTTATCATCGATGTTGATGCCGATGGGAATGTGACTGTGCTGAATGGTAGTAGGGATACTCCTGGACCATTCTCACCAGCAATGCCTTTCTAAACCATTGTCCATCTGACTAATACACACATCTATGGTTCCGTGAATGAGGCACAATTTTGTCGATGTTTATAGGTATAGGACAGGGTAATAAGATTTTGTAGAATTAGGTCTGATATATCATTTGAGGATCAGAATCCATGATTTTGGATGTAGATTCGAGTCAAAGTTTATTTTATGACTATCCATTGACATGCGGAGATTGTCTTCTTCAGAAGCCTATCTTAGAATATGCAGTGCTTAAAAAAAGATTGTATTTTATTTAGTTAATTGATAAAAAAAAATAAAAATTTGACAGAACATTATCCATCTTATAACTTGCAATGCAAATGCATGCGGTAATGGATGAACAAATTGTGAAGGAGGCCCGACCTGTAGAATTTGATGCTCTTTGGGAAAAATCTTAGAATATCGAAAATAGTTTAGATGGAAACGGAACGTGAGGAGGAACCAACGTTATCACTTTGGTGAAGGAGTTGTGAAAGGTCAAGGAAAGTGAGCACAAGGTCCGCGAATCAGGAAAACCATAAAGAAAGTGCCTACCTTCTGGAGAAATGTTGATCCCTACGAACACACGCTACACTTCAAGTTGGCCAGGTGCAGTAGGAGGCAATGAAACATGATCAACGACTCTTTTGAGTCATATTCCAAAGCTTGCACTCAATATAGTCAAGTCCAAGATTGATTCACACCAATAAGTTTGCTTATATAAACTTGTATCCAAGTAAGGAATAATAACAACAATAATACAATTTTTCAATTATTTTCTTTACAACTTGCACGTCCAAAAAGCTAGTCACCATTGCAGTTTAGAATATTTGTGCATTATGTACTTGTCAAAGCCAACATTGATGAACCTATGGAAAAATCAAAGTGACACGAGGCTAGGGACACGTCTCAAGCTTGCACTGCAAGGTTGCATCTTGCATGAATGATTTGGCACCAGGGGCTCACCTATGGTTAGCGACTTTATGCAAGTCACAGGTGCAGCACATGTAATCAAACATAACCATCAGTCCCGTAGAGACGTCCTACTGTACTCGAGGCACCAATAGAGATGCAATAATGCTTCTGTAGTTGTTACAACTGCACTGCAAGACTAATGATGACATCATATTTTGTCATTCCAGATCAACAGTGGTAAGAAGAATTAATTTCCTTATCAACAGATTTTGTTACTCAAATGTTTCTTCCAACAAAATGAATCATAACCACTGCACCCTACAATAACCTGATATCGCGCAATCATGCAGCACATATTGTGTCCACTTTACAGTTCAGAAAGAACTTCCAAGGCCCAAAAAGACGATACTTGCAGAATACATGAGGACTTTCCACCCTAAACAAAATCTGTTGAACAAGTAGCTTCTGCGTATGATTGTTGTTTCATTAACCTCATTATCTAGAATGACAAAACTCCAAAATCTACAGCTTACTTTATATCACAACATGATATCTCACTTTCAACCATCTAATCAGATGCAGCGGATTCTGTAACTGATGCAGAGGGTTCTGTAACTGGTTCTACTGCAACCGGTTCCACTTTCTCTGCTTCTCCATTAGCTTTAGGAATGATCAATCCATAACCTCCATCTTTTCTTTTGTATGCAATATTTATCTCACCTGTCATGCATCCAAGAAATTTTATTGAAACAGGAGAAACATAAATGATATACTTTGAAAATTTAAATTATAATATACACAAAGGAAGAAAATGATGTAGGAGAGGAATGATGACTGAAGTATCATGAGGTGTGTGTTGATTGACTAAATGATTCACCAATTAACTTGGCAGGGTTGACGTGCTGATGTACAAAATGTTGCTTACTTTTGATTTTTATGGGAAAAGCATAATCCCACACCCCTAGGTGGAGAATCATCTAGCATGACAAATACTGGAAAGAAAAAGTATTTTAGTGGTGATAGTATTTACCAGTTTCTTCATTTCGGAAACCATAGAAGTCATGGTCTACAAGCTCCAGCTGCTCCAAGGCTTCATCTACGGTCAGTGGAGGCATCTCAAAGGATTTTGTACGAACAAGCTGGAAGGACGAGTTCAAAGTGAGGCATGAAGAAAAAGCACTCAAATGGATATTCAAATTATGAACAGATAGCATTCAGAACAAACTTCCTATGTAACAAGGATATTTCACTTTCAAGAATACTTGAGGTAATCAAGACACACATTGCTGACACAATTTGTTGCGATTTTCGTACGAAATAAATCCAAGAAGCACATTGGCCTCTTTGTACGAATACCAGATAGCTAAATTTTGTGTCAGAGTGATGAATTACTAAAAACCTTGACTCCTACATATTACGAACATGGCTATAATAAGTCTACATAAAATAATTGACTCTTTTATCAGCAAAATATTTATATGAGAATCGGCACAAAGGAAAACTCATGGACAGTGTTAAAGCGTAACTTATCATGAATCAGAAACCCAACTTGAACATACTTGTATCTATGTATCATAGCGATTGTGTATCGTAAGATAGGTGTAAAACAAGATACATAAAAATAGAATGTATACTATAAGACACATTTAAGTAAGGACCTCCTAAAAACACAATGAAATGAGAACTATGTTGCTCTTTGATCTGCAGAGATTTCTCCACACCAAGAATCTGAATCACAACGGATCAAAGCTCGCCTTTTCTATTTAGAGTAAATGGCTTGCCCACTGATATTTTAAGAGCTCTAGGGGTAGGCAAGGTAACCCGCTATCTCCGTTCCTCTTCATCATAGCAGTGGTTTCGAGAAGAGAAAGCGAGAAGGTAAAAGTTTTCTACTATCAATATAGAAATTTCAAGAAAGTAAAAAAGAAACATCATAATTTAAAGAAAAAAACATATTTTTATTCAAAATAATGAAACATATATAAAAGAAGAAAAAATATTGGACTTGTATAATGTGCTATTTTAATGATGATGGATTCATTATCTTTGTTGTGTGGAAGTCATGGGTCCAGCAAAAAGTTTGAAGTTTTAGTTGCATTATAAATCAAATCTCACAGTGGATAACCTGAATAAAATAGGGATTTAGATCCCTGTGTTCTGTGCAACCAAGATGAGGAGTCTGTGGATCACATCGTCATGAATCACAATTCCTCCAAAACAGTGTAGTCTTCAGAGTAGCATAACCAGTTCAGAGTTCCCTGAGAGTGGTTAGTCAATAGTCACTTAGGGTGTGTTTGGTTGCATGAAATCCTATGTCATGGAAATCCATGAGAGGACCACCTAAATCTAAGCTAATTTTATGTTCACTCACCAATTCATCATTAGATTTTGTAATCATTGGTGGAAATGAAAGTCCTATGAACATAGAAATCACAGGCTTTGGGGGACCAATGAATGTGATTCTCATGTTCATGGGACTTTCATTCCCACCATTGATCACAAAATCTAATGGTGAATTGGTGAGTGAACCTCGAATTAGCTTAGGTTTAAGTGATCTCCTCATGGATTCCCATGGCATAGGATTCCATGCAACCAAACACACCCTTAGTTGACTAGAAGCAATTTTTTTTTCTTTTTTTTCTTTTTTTGCACTTTGGTTGTATGGAAGAAAAGAAATGGGAGGACTCAGACTACCAAGGATTGTTTCAATCTCTTTAAAGGAAGACATTTGGCATCGGGGTTCTTCTCACAAGACGATTCGGGTCTTTGATCTTTTCATGTTTAGTTAGTTGAATAACATGTTATCCCCACCACCCACACACACTTTTCATCTCAACCGAATATAAAGGAAGACATTTGGCATTGGGGTTCTTCTCACAAGACAATTCCGGTCTTTGATCTTTTCATGTTTAGTTAGTTGAATAACATGTTATCCCCACCACCCACACACACTTTTCTTCTCAACCGAATATAAAGGAAGACATTTGGCATTGGAGTGGTGTCGTCGATAATTAATCTAAGTAACTAACATCCAATATTTGATGACCATACTAAAAGAATATTTTTCAAAATCCTGGCCCTTCTTGAAAGCCTTCTTCCCTGAGGTGAATTTGGGAAGCTTATATCTAAGTGGATTGTTAAATAGATGTGAATTAGATATTGATAAAAACCTGATCAGGATTATGCCTCAGGATGTGCATCAATTATACACGTGCAGGTCCTTAGCTATTTTCTATTATATCCTATTTCTAATTTGGAGAGCATATTTTGAGAACATGCCGATTATCAGTAGTTTCTTTTCAAGTAGGATTAAGATTTCTCTTTATTATGAAATAAATGCCATGCATTGTAATAGATAGAGTTGAGTTGTTTAGTTTAGTTTTCAGATAAATAGATTGAGTATAAGGGTATTTCTTTGTGTTTGAGGGTTTTGAAGAACCCTTCTGTTTTTCAATAATTATCCATGGGTCAACCATAAAGCTAATCAGTTTCTATTAAACAATATATGGAAGTATTTGAAATACCATATATGTCTCTAAGGTATTATCTTCCCTAGCATCACATTATGTCTAAAGAAAGATTTTACAACGGAGTTTGGTAGATTCAAGTGAAATTTCCATTTGAGAAGATCTCCTAATGAATGGAACATAGATTATGTTTCAAGGTTTTGGGAATTCTCATGCACTCTCAAAGAGTTGGCAATAGTTGGAGGTCCATGTATCTAAGTCATGTTTAACATGGGAGACTAATGCATTCAACATAAAGTGTAACACAAGTTTCCTAAGATATGGAACAAATGACGTGTGTGTGGCAGGGAGTCCACACTACTCTTATTGGGCTAAAAATGGAGATTGATAAACATGAATAACAAATCCATTAATCATCTCTCTCTTGATTGCTCCATGACTGAAGTTACTTTCTGTTAACCTTTTGGGAGTTGGGAGTAGTCCTAATACAAGGGGGGATATGGGAATCCCTCTCATGGTGATTGGATGCTATAGAAAGAAAGAAGTACACATTTGTTTGCATAGTATCATATTCCATAGAATGTAACACATCTCAAACGTCAAAGTCTTTTGTCTTTATTATATATTTTTATTTTAAACATAGAGATCGCACTATTATTTCATAAATATGAGAATTTGATTCTTTAAGATGAGGGGGAAGAGTGTGATTCCAATGTAAATGGAAATGGGAATATTTTGTACAAGCTCACTTCCCCTCTTTCTTTCTCATCTCCTCTTACCCACTCCCCCCCCTTAAGTTCTCCATACGTTACATGAAATGGATTCCAAGCAACCAAACACACCCTTAAATTATTTCAAGGGTAATTTGGATATACAACTCTTTTATGTAGCCCAACAAATGGAGTGCAGGATGAAGACTGCAACTTTTGTATCACATAAAAGAATGGGAATGGGGTTCTATTTGTGCGTGTCTGTAGAGGGGAGGAGAAAAAGGGGCCTTCAACTATTGGTAACTCTTTGAGGTGAGAAGTATGGAGCAAGGCCTCTAGATTGGTTCACCTCCAAACCAAATACAACTTATAGTTGTTCATTATGGAAGGGTATTATGAAAAACTAAGTTGATATTCACAATAGAGTTTCTTTTGAGCTGCATATTGGTGAGAAAATCAAAGTTTAAGATCATAGATGGACTGGATCTCTCTCTCAAGATTCAGTTCGCAGCCATCTTCAATGCTTCCAACAACATATATGAGATGATTAGAGACTAGCAGGAGAACCACTCCCAAGGCTGGAATTTCCAACTAAGAGAGAAGTTGAATGATAGGAGACCACCGGCCTGATGACTGATTTGATGTATATCACTGAGAATGTTTGGGTGATGGACGAATGGTCGTGGAATGACAAAGATACTACTTAGGTCGTAAATGAATGGTACCAAATTCTCATCCCCCAACCTGCACACATTGCCTCACCTCACCTCACCTCAAAAATTTGTTACGGGTTAAAAGAGAATCACACCTCCCCAGAGCGGGGTCCCGCGGAACTTGAAAAGGTATGTTCTTCATGGAAGAACTCTTACGGTGGATAATAGCATCAAAAGGGAGCTTATCATCCCAAACCACTATGTCCCTAGTAATCATGCGGAGGAATCAATTGACCACCTCCTCCTCCTTTGACCATTGGTGGCTGAATTATCGTGTTTAGCTTTCTCTGAGGTCCGCCTTCAGACCCCTACCCCTATAGCTGCTTCTTTCCTAGTTTGGGTTGAAAGTATTCAAGCTCGTTTTCAAAAGTTTTCTTCTTTTACCCCTTTTGGAAACTAGGCATGGGATAGATTAATCAATGTTTTGGTAAGGGTGATCTAGAGAGAAAGGAATAGCAAAAATTTTCAAGAATGTGCAGAAATCAGTGCCAACAGCTGTGTATGATACAAAAGTTACACTATGGCTATCAGGATCTAATTGGGATATATTTAAAGGTATTAATTTCGCCTCTTGTATGATTGATTGGACCATATAGTTCTCCCTAATATCACATGACGTATAAGTCTTTCGGGGGTCAATACCATTTTATCGTTGTTGCCTGCCCCTTCTCCATCTTTCCACATTTCATCAATATAATTTTTTGTTTTTTATTTAAGAAACATTTTATTTTTTAATTGGCAAAACATGAAGTATTGTATTAAGATAACAAAACACACTCAGTACTAAAAGCATGAAACAAAGGTATAGATCATGTGTAGTTCAATACAAGTGTCTCTCAACTAAACATGCAATCTGAGAAGCTAATTTCTCTTAACTTATCCCAAGTTGCACTCCACAACCATAACTGCAATTTATCTTTTGCGTCACACACACGAAACATGCACTACTTAAATGTCACATTATATTAAATAATCAACCAAGCAAAATAAGTAAATGAACAAAACAAGCCATAAAATTCAGATGTATTGAGAATAGGAACTATGACATATACCTTGTCAATGGCATCTCCTTCCTCTTCTTGACTAAACGGTTCTAAGTCTTCTGACTCCTCCACCTCCACCACCTTTGGAATCTGTACTTCCCTAATCTTCATCCTATTGGACTTCTTCATATGTCGCCCGTGATCCGTTTCTTTTTCCTTGATCTTCCTCAACTTCCTTTGTATAATGGATGACACTAAATCAATACTCCCATAGAGGGAGTCCGTGTCCTCCTCGGCTCTCACTACACCATGCCTCTTAGTGAACAAAGTCACCTACATACAAATCACCACAAAATCTTCAAAACCAAAACCCCTTCACATCTATTCATCTAATCATCTACATATCAAAATAAATCTTTTAGAAACAAAATAATAATAACCATAGGTACCTCACATCTGCGAAGCTTGGGGCCCTTTAAGTTACCTAAACGAGCAGATAACCTGACATCAACTTCTCTCACAAGATGGCTATGTTTCTGAACAGCTTTACCAACTTTTTCTTCAACATACTGCTTAATGGTGTCATTCAACTGCAATTGCACAAGTAGGCAAGTTAAAAGAAAGACCAAAACATAATGGGGTTGGAGTAATTTTGAAGTGTTTTTACTCACTTGAATGTTCTTTCCTTGGATAATCAACTTGACAGAGGAGAGAGGTACGTTCCAGGACATTGTAACACCATGGGGTCTCTGCCATTTGGGTGAAATTTTGATTGGGGAAGAGAGACGAAGTGGGTTGAAAGTGGAGTGAAGAGATGAGAGTGAGGAGGAGAGATGGGATGTAAAGAGGTGGAATGGGGTCTTTGGTTTGGGAGTGATTGGGGAAGGTGCGAAGTGAACAAAGTAGCCATTGATGAGTTGAGTGAAGATGTGAGAAAATGAACAATGAAGAGCAAACAGGGGTTTTGGTTTTTGGTGGCAGAGGAAATGACGTGTCCTATATCCGGATAATATCGAATTGATATGATATGGATGCCTCCGGACAAGCCAAAAAGGAACCCCATCGGATTGAGGGGGCTCATCGCGTGCACTTATTTCAACCGTCAGATTCAGGTAAAATCAATCTAATGGTTCTCTCTCCACTAACTTATTACAAATTAAACCCCCTCTCTCTCACTCTCCACTAGGGGTGGGCATTCCATGCCGCGATCCCGATCCCGTCCCATCTCGTCCCGATTTTTTTAGGTCTTAATGGGATTGAATAATTTCATCCCGATCTAGAATGGGATGGGATGAAGATTTTCAATCCCGTCCCAAGCTAATATTTATTATTTATTTATTTATTTATTTTAAAATTGCAATATTAGTGTAATTGAAGAAAAATGAATTTAGTTGAAATCAATGTAATTGATATTAGTCTATATCTGCAACTACTTGATATTGGTTTATTTCTAGAATTCTAAATTAATTATTTAATTGCAAACTCTTTAAAACTCAAAATGGGATTGTTAACTACATTGGAGAGTTTTATTTCGTGTCAAGACAATAAATTTAATGACAATTTTTTTTTAAAGTAATAATGAAACATTCTTCTTAGCACCCCAAATCTACTCATCCTTTTGTTCACTATTCGAAATAGTAGTGCAGGTCCACAATTGCCATTATACTGTCAATCTCTTAGTCATTCAAAACTCTGTAGAAATCTTAATTACAGTGTGAATTTCAGCTATTATTTATAGTAATTTATTATGATGTTGCATAATCAATCTAAGGCTATCACTTATGTGTAGTTCTACGAATTACTTTTGTCTCTTTCAACTAAGCAAATTGGGTATTGGGTTAAGCAGTAATTTGTAAAAAAAAATGAGAGCACGCTGATCCCGTCCCGTCCAGAACCCGTTAGGGATGGGACGAGGTCGGGATGATGTTTTTCCCATCCCGTCCTGATCCCGTATGAACGGGATGAGATAGGGATGGGTCTATCTCGTCCCATCTCGTCCCGTGCCCATCCCTACTCTCCACTCACTTATTACAAATTGAACCAAATATCACCTCTTACAAATTAAACCACATTTTTCACTTATTTTTTAAAAAAATCTACACAATTCAACACACATCTCGAGAAAAATCAAATGTCCAAATTTAATATTACACTAATCTCGAGAAAATCTAATGGTTCAAATTTAATGGAATACACATATCAAAGTAACTCTAACAATCCAAATTTAATATTACACTCATCTCAAGAAAAATCTAATGATCTAAATTTAATAGTTCACACATCTCTAGGTAAATCTAACGGTACAAATTTAATAGTACACTCAACTCGAGAAAAATCTAACGATCCAAATTTAATAATTCACACATATCGAGATAAGTGCATAATTAAATTTGTACCTTTAGATTTAACTAGAGATCTTTTACCAAAATCTAAACGGTTCAATGCGTATTTCGAGGACAATACAACAGTTCGATCTTTCACCAAAATCTAACGAGTTGATTTACCTAGAGATGTGTGAACTATTAAATTTGGACCGTAAGATTTTTCTTGAGATGAGTGTAATATTAAATTTGAATCATTAGATTTACCTTGATATGTGTGTTCTATTAAATTTGGACCATTTGATTTTTTCTCGAGATGTGTGTTGAATTGTGTAGATTTTGGTGAAAAAAAAAAGTGAAAAATGTGGTTTAATTTGTAATAGGTGATGTTTAATTTGTAATAAGTTAGTGAAAGAGAGAGAGTCGTCAGATTGGTTTTACCTGAATTCGACGGCTAAAATAGTTGCACATGAGCCCCCCTCAATCCCCATCGGGACCTGCAATGTGATAGGACCTGCAACGGGACACAATATGTAGACCACGGAATTTTTTAGGCACGGACTTTTTGACATTACTAGTTTTGCCAAAGGACACTACTCTTACCTTGCTTAGTGAAACAATCATGATGTTTGTAAAGTATACCATCATCGTCTACCCGACCATGTTTGCTAGTTTTTTTTTTTTTTTTGCTCATTCTCTTTAAAACACAACTACAAACACTATTTATATAAGGGGTATAAATAAATAAATAAATTCTAACAAACATGGCTCTTTATTTTTCTCACGTTCTTTTCTCACTCGGGGAATAACATGGTTAACACCATTATTGCACAAGAAAAAAGTACAAGCATGAAACATGATTTTGGACCCCAATGTAAAAACCTGATTTTCTTAAGGAGATTGGCACAAGTCGTAACAAACAACTACACACCTACGTGATGGCATATTGCATGGACATTAGGACCATTCCAAGCTCCAAGGATCAATTGGAGGTGAGCATATTACATGTTGTACATATTTTTAATTCCATAATAACCACATTAGATACGAATAGGGGTGGGCACGGGACGAGATAAACTCACCCCTATCCCATCCCATTCATACGGGATCAGGACGAGACGAGATAGGATAGACCCCATCTCAAACGGGTTCGGGACGGGATCAACGTGCTCTATTTGTTGATCAAAATTTTTGATAATCTAATAGGTATAAAACTATAAACGGGTTCAAGACGGGAAGTAAATAATGAATTTGCTAGTAGTCCCCCCTGCCTCAAGAGTTGATTGTTAATGCAAATCGGCCTACCTTCAATCAATGTTAATGCATTAATTAATGCAATCCAACACATTGGTGCTGGGACATGGGTTCATTAACCAAGTAAAGTTGACTTTTCCTTGTTAGAAAAAATCCTCGATTATATCCTCTTAAAAACAACTCAAACATAATTCATCATCAATCATGTGCGTCTCCACATTTTCTTCTTCTTAGATTGATGCAGGTGCACATGCATTACACATAATCACAACTTCAAATCTAAAGCAGCTATATTTGACGACCGATACTGACTATTGAATGCCACTTTCTCTCCGATTTTATGTTTTTTTTTACTAATTAATTAAATCTTGTGTTGTGACTTGTGAGAGCAATGCCAAAAGTGTTATTGAAACCAATTGATTAATCTAGAGATGTGGATGTGAGAGACAAATTGAGATGCTAAAATGTTATATACATCAATGAATTTATATGGGCATTCAAATATTGCAATCCTAAAATAAATAAATAAATAAATAAAAATATTAATAATAAATATTGAAAAATTAGCTCGGGACGAGATTGGCGGGATTGAAAATCTTCATCCCATCCCATTCTAGACCGGGACGGGACGGGATCAGAATGAAATTATTCAATTCCATTAAGACTCAGAAAAATCGAGGCGAGACGGAACATGATCGCGAGATGGGATGCCCACCCCTAGATACGAGCCTCACAATAAGGAGACCAAAGACTCCTGGGAGGAGAGATGAAGATGAGAAATATCATCATACCAGGCAACAAAGGAGATGTAGAGATTCAAAAAGTGTGGTCACAAAACTAAGATATGTAAGGGCCTCAATTCTAAGTAGATAGAGAACACAACCATTTTTTTTTTTTTTTGCCAAAGTTTTAAGCTTTTATACTTCTACTCCCTTTATAAATGATGTTTGTGATTGTGTTTTAAAGAAAAAAGGATAAACTATAAAAATAAAAAAAGGCAAAACCTAAAAAATATATATATATATATATATATATATATATATATATATATATATATATATATATATATGACTGTATTTTCTAACTACCTAGACTAGGGTTAGGTGACCCTAATAAAAAAAATGATGGAGAAGCCAGAGACAAATGCAGTGGTATTGAACATGGCATATGTGGAAGCAATAGTGCTACATAGACCATAGCTAGACAACAAAACCTAAGTGGAGACGACTGAGGTCAAGACTAAGAAAGAAAATGGTTTTTTAACAAAAAAGTCAATCCTCTTAACCATGATTTGAAATTTCTAGACATATCGAGATATTTATAAATTTTTTGGTTATTGATTCATCGAAATAATAAGTCACCCCTTCCATTGATATGGGTACATCTAGGATCACCAAATGCATAGAACATAGTATTCATGTTAAGAATCCCATTGTAATTCAGCTTTAGACACCTACTATACTATATAATGAACAAGTTTTCTCTCTACGTAACAGCCATCACACAAAATCTTTCATGGACGTTCCTTTATCACATCCACACTTGCACCTCTATCCATTGCAACAATTATGGCATCATTCAGCTATTGGAAGCTCTTGCACTCATTGACAAACAAAGTAGGCCATACCCAGGTTCTTATCAGTGTGAGGTGAGGCACAAGCAAATGCCATTGTAACTGGGCTTTGGACACCTACTATATACTCGAAAATAATCATCAACTGTGTGGTCTATAAGAGAAAACATGTGACATGGTAACTGTGAACACATAAGGTGAGTTTGTCATGTTCAAAATTAGATATACCCCTTCACAACAAAATAGGCAGCATGCAACTTAACCCCTACGTATTGATAATTTTGTAGTGCTCAACAAACATGATGAAAAAGATGATACCTTGCATGATGTTGTTACGAAGCGAATGAAGCATAGTTGATGAAGAGTTTTGTTGGGGCGACGCGCACGTGCACTTGTGCGCACCCCTTTATCCACTATACATAGCAACGATATTGTCCCCAACTTAAACACATTCATCTGGCGGACCGCGCACCTGCGTCTACGCCTATCCCCTAAATAATGTGCCGCCTGCACCTTCACCTCGCCGACCAAGTCTCAGCCGAACCATCGGCTCTGATACCCAATTGTTGGGCGACGCGCACGTGCACTTGCGCGCACCCCTTTGTCCACTATACATAGCAACCCTTTGTCTACTATACATAGCAACGATATTGTCCCCAACTTAAACACCACCTATCGGGTCGGGCCTTCCATCTGGGCCTAGGTGGTGTGGGGTTTTCCCTTAAAATGCCTCGTTACTATTAGGGAGTGAACCATTTCCTTATAAACCTTAGTGACAATTCCACCTTACTTGATGTGGACTATTCAAGCCAACTTCATCCCAACAAATTCAATAAGTGTTGAAGGAGAGTTCAAATTATGGTTTTTTAGGTTGTTTTCAAGAAAATTTTAAGTTGTATTACACGTGGATGAAAAAGTCCAATAGTTGTAGCTCAGTTAGTCGGACATCCACTCTCCTTGTAAGAAGTCGTGAGTTTGAGACTCACCATTTAGGATTTGTGTGCTTTCGCCAATTATTAAAAGCATGTGTGCTTCATCATTATCAGGCTTCGGGTAATGAATGTAGTTGCTTAAATAGACCAAACCAGAGTGAAGCGAAAGTAAATTGCGAGATGGAAGCGACGAGGATGTTAAGTGGTTTTGTAACCTTCGAGGGTCAATCATGTAGCCTTCGGGTATGAATAAATAAATAAGGTCAACGAACCAATTTAAAAAAAAATATATATATATATATATATATACACACACGGATAAAAACCCCAACAGTTGGTTTAAACCCTAGATTCCATCCTGAAAACGGCTAATAACGGGGCATGCAAGTAGGGTGTGGGGTTTGGGCTTAATAATAATATAAAATAGCACAAAGAATTCAGTTTCCCTCTCCATCAAACATGCAACAGGGACTCTGAAGTTGATTCCTTCCTCAAAACATTTTCTTCCTCTGGCTAAGCATGTGTTACCTATTTGGAGGTTATTGCTTTGCAAATACTCACAAATCATTTGACGAATATAGAACGTAATTTTGGGAGGTGTAAATTTATTGGCCATTCAACCGAAACAATGTAAAAAACAATTTCACACAAAATAGTATAGCGTTCGCTATATCATGTCTACATAAAGTAGAAAATAACCTTTCTTGTAAGGAAAATTCTAAATGGCGAGGAAACGGGTGAGTGTGACCGCTCATCTCCCTCGAGATGTGTGTTTGTGCCCTCGAGATGCACAACTTCGTAAATCTCGAGATGGATGAGTGGTAATACCCACCCCCTCGCCCGTTTCGGCTAGAAGGGCTATTCCTGTAAAGAGAAAATCCACTTTGCACATCAGGAGAGAACAACAGCCACAGCCTTAAAGGAGCAGCATTGGTCCAGGTCCATCAAGATAGTTCAAAATCTATATGAAAGAATAATAGAGGTAGGAGATACCTTGTTAGATTTGCACTTCGATCTCTGGACTCAAAGCCATTCCTATCAAGGAAACCCATGGTTTGATAACCTAGCTGTAAAGAAAAATCAAGTACGATCAATTATCAAGAAGAGCAAAAAAATGTGATGCTAGAAAGTAAACAGACAAATAGCAAGAGTACAAGCTCAATGAGGTTTCAGTTGCCAACTAAAGAACCAAAATTGATGTCTCAAAATAAAAGATGAAAATTTTAACGCGTAGTCGAATCCATTTTTCTTCAGCACAATTTATTCCATTTCCATGTCAAATATTGATTTGGTCTTTGAATCTGATTTTTGTCTCCTTGATTCAATTGTTCATACCAACAATATATGATCTTGATTGTGTTTTCCTGATGTATAATCAATTTTTTTATCCTTAGGTAGATCTTATATTACTTTATCTGATCAAGTAATATGAAATATTAGATAAAGAAATCAAATCTCAATTATCACTGAATGTATATCATTATACAGTTCTACTTCAAAAATAGTGAGATATGTAAACTTTTTTTGGCTTAAAGTTACAGAATTTGTAAATATTCTGATTATTATAAAAACAAAAGGAAGAAATTAAGGTTGATGTTGTGTACAGTAAATGCTAAAATAGTTTTGTAGTTCAACAACTTTCATCCTGATTATGATATTTTGATCGATTAGCAATATCATGTTCGAAGAGTATACCTCTTGGGTTATTTTACCCCCAACAAAGGACTCAAATCTATTTGTTTCAAAGCCAAAAGAATAAATGGAACAATGAATGAGAATTTTACATTTATAAGCGGCTGAAATCAGTTCTGCCCACAGATACTTGTTACAATGCTCTGCATAGTCTGCACCATTAAGTGGGAGTGATTATCAAGCCTGAAACCAGCCAGTGTCCAGCACAGCTTAGAAACTTTGGCTTGCTCATAGTTAACTCTATATCTACATAGCTCAGTACTGTATTGCAGAACAACTTTCAACAATTATACCAACTTAATTGGTTCATCATATTCTAGACCTTAGTGAATAAGCTCATGTGTCATGTAACACCCTTTCCCCATGCTAGCATCTAAGATTTGTTTATGGGTTAATCATCAAAGAAGATCATCCTGTCCAATTCATCTTTTTACAGCATCACCTTTCCATGTATTATCGGCTGTGTGGGTTAAAGATGCAATCCCCTCAAAAGACCTCTCTGACTATGTCGGGTGCTGTGCATTGCCACAGTGAACGCTTGCCGGCTCTTCACCCTATTAGTTAGTCAAGCGTGGATGCCGATTAGTGTACTTTATTTTGATGAAGGACTTCTGTCTTCACCTCCTAAGGAAAACAACTAATTTTTCCTACCCCACCCAAAGGGAGCACTGAGAAAAGCAAATGTGCGACCATGGCCAGATAGGAATATGTTCTTACACAGTGACATTTATATCCCACTTGCAATGATACTTCGAGGTATTGGCTCATATGACTTTTTGGTTGTCAAAGTCATCATCTAGAATTCCATTCCATTATCAATGGTCAGTCTCCAAACATATCCCATCACTCTTCAGTACATGGGCTACCACTGTAATTGGAACCAATACTAATTTGTTTTTAGTTTTCCCCCTTTTCTTTCTGTTGTGATCCCAGCTCAATTCTATCACTGTGCATACATATTATCATCATACCAAGATGGTTCATTGGGTGCGGTTGAATGGCTGCCTAGACAACACTGAACTTAGATTATAGCAGAACTGAAAAGTGATGAATGAATAAGAAATGAAAGTAAAGATACCATAGCTTCCATGACCAGAATAGTTGATTAATCTCATTGTTGAGCTAAGCATCACTGGGAGGTGCACTTAACAATTATGAATTTCTTGCACTTAAATTCATCATACATAGATCATATCTTCATTAATATGTATAAGCTCCAGGAATGACGCTCAATCAAGCCAATACCGCCTCCTGATGCTAATCATAGTCATAAGATCATAAATCAAGGTGTCTTCATATAGTTACTGCAAATAACGAGACAATTCGATTGTTCAGTAATTGAAGCATTATATTGTCGATCCCATGGATTCAAACTGAGAATATTGGTGTACCTAACCATTCTAAAGCTTTGATGCCCTTTAGATTGAGCCAACAATGATACACTACACCAAATTGACATTTTTGTAACAACTCTCAAAATAATATCACTTTTGAGATGTTACAATCCACCAAACAATTTCAAATCAAAACTAAATTTAGTCAAAAAAATGAAAAACCGTTACACAAAAAAAATGATACAATAAGTTGGATCACCATGAATAGTATCACTTTTATAACCATACTCTTCATGGTGATACTATTATTGTATCATTTTGTTTGTGAAAATGTGTAAAGTTGTTAGGTAAATTGTTACACTTCAAAAGTGATACTGTATTGGGGTTGTTACAAAAATGTCAATATGGTGTAGTGATAGACACTGTCTCTGCCAGGGATAAAAAAAAAATTATATATACATATATACAAATAAAAATAAAAATAAAATAGCTTGACTTGCTATTCTCTAGATTGATTGAAAGTTAAAAGGAAGTCTTCAAAGGGAAGGCTCCACCTTTCTCGCTTCTATAAAATTTCAATACATTCAAGGGTTTCCTGAAGTGGGGTTACATCAGAATTGCTTCTTCCCTTTAGCTTAAACGATCCATTCTTGCACTAAGGCACAGAAAATTCTGCAACATCTGCATCTGACATAACAATGGTTAACTTTGAGAACAAATGGAGAGGCGGAAGAACTCTTACGCTCTTCACAATCTTCTTACTCCAAATCAAATTTCAGATTTCCACATCAACAAATAATGTGAGTGTCTATACTCTTTTGAATCTCAATTCAGTATGTTAACTGGAGGGACTACTAAATTCAAAAAGATGTTTCAGGCGGTGTACTTAGTATACATGGGAGACAACCATCATGAAGCTCCAGCAACTACGACAAAGTCTCACAATAATATGTTAAGCACTTTGCTTGGCAGGTTAATATTTCATGATCTTCCTCCTAGTTTCTGCTGACATTGTAGAGTTCATTATGCTTTACATCATAGTGATAGAGGTTTATTTGAACTGGAATTGAAGCAAGGAAGCTGCCAAGAGTTCCATGGTCTATAGCTACAAGCATGGGTTCTCCGGATTTGCAGCAAGAATGACGGAATACCAAGCGGAGAAAATTGCAGGTAACTTTGAAAATAACATAGCATACTGGTAAGTGGTAACATCTTTCTTCATGTAAGACATCTTTAACGTTATCCATAATATACATAACAAATTACAGAGTTTCCTGGTGTTATCCATGTGATTCCTAATCGCATGCACAAGCTTCATACTACCAGAAGCTGGGATTTTCTCGGGCTTCCTGCAAACAATCAAGGAAATCTGTTATCAGAAAGCAACATGGGTGAAGAAACAATAGTAGGTCTCATTGATTCAGGTAATACATTATAAATGTAGTGTCAGAAGCTACTTTGATAATGTTGTTGATTACTTCAAATATCTTTGCTCATTTTGAGAATCGTGCAGGTGTCTGGCCAGAGCTAGAAAGCTTTGATGATAACAATATGGGTCCTATTCCCTCTCGTTGGAAAGGAATTTGCCAACATGGAGAACACTTTGACTCCACCAATTGTAACAAAAAACTGATTGGTGCCCGCTGGTTCATAAAAGGAGTTAGACATCATATCAATATAACTGAGACAGGAGAGTTTCTATCTCCCCGTGATCGAATAGGTCATGGCACCCACACAGCTTCAACAGCTGCAGGCCGTTTTGTGAGGAAAGCAAATTATAGAGGACTGGCTTCAGGGGTAGCCAGGGGTGGTGCTCCTCTTGCCCGCTTAGCAATTTACAAGGTTTGCTGGGCCAATGAAGGATGCTCTGACGCAGATATCCTTAAAGCATTTGACAAGGCCATTCATGATGGAGTTGACATTCTTTCTGTGTCAATAGGCATCCAAATTCCTCTGTTCCCCTATCTTGATCAACATGACTCAATCTCCATAGGTTCTTTTCATGCAACAGCAAGGGGAATAACTGTGGTTTGTTCAGCAGGAAATGATGGCCCCTTCTCTCAAACAGTTGTGAATACAGCACCCTGGCTCATCACTGTTGCAGCAACCACCATAGATAGAGCGTTCCCTACTGCCATTACACTTGGAAACAACCGTACCCTTTCGGTAATTTGGATGGTTTTACCTGTCATTTTAGATAAACCAAACTGCTAACTTCCCTATCTCGATCTTACTTGTTGCAGGGCCAGTCCATGGATTCTCAAAAGCATACAGGATTTACTGGTTTGGCATACTCAGATCGCATAGCTATAAACCCCTTTGATGATGCAGGGCAATACATCGAATCTTTCTCAACTTTTTTTTTCCCTCATGTGGACTTTTCTTCTGCAGTCTTTTTCTGTTTCACTACCTTATAGCATCTTCTCATTTGAGTCTGATTGACATATGCAGCCTAGTTTGTAAGCGTGGAAGTCTCAATAAGACATTAGCAGCAGGAAAGGTGGTCCTTTGTTTCTCAGTAGCTGATGCGCCAGATATTGATGATGCAACCTTGGCAGTATCAGAAGCAGGTGGAATTGGGGTTATATTTGCTCAAATTCGTGATAGCCTCCTCCTTTCATGCAATTCAATCCCATGCATTAAAGTAGATTATGAAGTAGGAGCAGAAATACTCTCCTATATCAGAAAAGAAAGGTAAGCAGATAAAACTGAGATATAAGTACAATCTAATAAATAAACAGCAACAACTGGAAGTTAGCATCAATTGAAGGATGAGTTTAACTCATTTTCTTTTACTAAAGGTATCCAGTTGTAAAGCTGAGCGATCCTAGGACTGTTGTTGGGAGATGGGCGTCTCCAAGAGTTGCGTATTTTTCATCTAGAGGACCAAATTCCTTATCACCGGCTGTATTGAAGGTATATATGTTCTTTTCATCAGCCGGATTATCCATTTTTTTCTAGTAAAACGTGTTCGTGAGGAGATCAAGCAAACCATGGCACCGGGATGGACTATTTAATACTGAAACAGTCATAAGAACTTCTAAATTGGAGGATTAATCAAATATGTTCATTTACCACTGGATCATGTGATTTGAAAGTGTTAAAAAAATTAAATAAAGAGGTTAAAAAAAAATACTAGAACCAAAACTTCTACTTAGCCCTTATTTGTAATAGAACTAAGTCTAGTCCTAAAAAGTAAACTATGTGTTATTCAAATAAGAATTAAGAGACCTTAAACTACCTGAATTCTAGAAAAACTAAAAATTCAATACAGGCCCAAGCACAATGATATCAATTCCTATCAAATAGGCATATTTCAACAGCATCCTATTAGCTGCAAATAGGAAGAAATAATAGAGTAAGGGACTTAGCTTATATGTCAATCTGCATGCATTATAGTCTAAAGATTTTATCCTTTATGAGAATTCTTACAATTGATTGGTCATTTGATGTATGATTAATTTTGACAGCCAGATATAGCTGCACCAGGAGTGAGCATCTTAGCAGCATATCCACCATCAACTGATCCAGAAAGTAGCAATGGCTTTGCTTTAATGTCAGGAACCTCAATGGCTTGTCCTCATGTGGCAGGAATAGCCGCGCTCATCAAATCCCTACACCCAGATTGGTCCCCAGCAGCCATAAAATCAGCGCTCGTTACCAGTGGTGAGTCAAGCTCATTACACACAAACAATATTATCAATTACGACAATTGTGATCATAAATGGTAAAATTGCAGCATCCCAAACCAGGATAGATGGAGCAAATATAATTTCCGAGGGAGCTACACGCAAGCCAGCTGATCCTTTTGACATTGGTGGAGGGCATGTCGACCCCAGTAGGGCAGCAAATCCTGGGCTAATTTACAACATGAGCACAGAGAACTATGTTCAGTTCCTCTGCTCCATGGGCTATAGCACTTCAGCTATTATAAATCTAACAATGACAGCAACATCCTGCATGAAGAAAAGGCATTTTGGCTTGAAACTAAATCTCCCCTCCATCTCCATCCCCAATCTTAAGAGGACTATTTCGCTCATCAGAACAGTCACCAATGTAGGCCCTGCCAATTCTGTGTATAAAGCTATTGTGCAATCTCCACATGGTATAGAAACAACAGTCGTACCCCAGACATTATCCTTCAACTCAACTACTGCCATACTTCCTTTCAAATTGAAGTTTACTTCTACTCAGAAGGTGCATGAAGATTATTCATTTGGAAGCCTGACTTGGACCGATGGCGAACATTTGTCAGAAGTCCTATAGCTGTTCGTGCTATAAAATATGAATCATATGCGGATATGTAAGAGTTTCAGGAAAAGAGGATATTTTGATAACTACCGGGAGCTGAAAATCTGTTGTAAATGCTGTAAGAAATTCAAATTAAAAGATAGGAACAAAGGTACCAATTGTTCTTGGGTTGAGTCGCGGACTAGGTCGCTCTCTTTAAGACGTTTCGCGGCTCTGCCTAAAATGTGCAAACAGTCTAGTAGCCTCGCCGTCCCCAGGATAAAACAGCCCCGAATCTTCTCTGTTTCATTCAAACAATTGCACTGTTGATGAACGGAATACTATCCACCATTAATCTCTTATTTGCTCGAAATCACGAATACAAAGCATATAATTTAACAAAACGAAAAGCACTTCTTTGATTGAAATACTAAATGAAATAACTGATTGCAAAAGGGAAAAGTCTTGTTCTCTCTAATTGCAAAACGAAATGCTCTTGTTTGCAAAATATTTTTTCTTTTTTTCTTGTATTTGTAAACTCTAACTTTGTGTTGTATTTATAGGGAGAATACAGATTCGTTCAAATACGAAAAATCGGATAAGTGCATTGACAAAACAAAACCTCGGCTAGATTCTGCAGTAATACAAAATTTTTTTATTTAAATAAATTTTCAGCAAAAAGAAGGGGTTGCTCTTTAAATGACCTGACCCGACGGACGGCGGCGGGTGCGAGAGTCTATCTCTCCCCTCCTCACAAAAGTGTGGTACCCCCAAGGGGTCCAAACAATCTCCTTATGAACACTTCCACTATGAGTTGTATAGAAGATGTGGGACTAAAATTAGATAGAGAGATCCAGAGATCGAAACATGATACACACCCATTTTCTTTTATTTTAAAAAACCATATTTCCAACAATCCCCACTTGGATTTTTAAAAACAATTTTCATTGAGCAATCTAAAAAAATATAAGATTGTACATAAACAAAAGTGTCTTTCGACTTGAACTCTTGCGTAGTTTCATGTTTTAGATTATACTAGAGTAACTCGTAGTTTTGAACTATATCTCTAACAGACATTACACGCCCAACCTTACCAGGGTGAAGTCTAAAAAGCTCGTGCCTTACGACCATGCACGTATATCCTAGTATAGTGAAGGCTCTAGGAATTTTGCCCACAAATTTCATAGGAAGCGGCCAAACTTCCACAATCACTTAAGTGAGTCTATAAAGAGTACTCTTGTAGCTAGGTACTCCACTCCACATAGAGTATAGACCTCATTAAGAGTTTTTAACTCATCCTACTATCGCTTCAGGAATTCATGCTTTAATCTAGGAATGAGATTGTTATTTTGTCAGCATGATTCACATCATATCATTCACGACTTGTTATTATCAATTGAACCTATTTCTTGGGATCTCTAGTCTATAGGTTGGGTTACCATCATGAATAACTCATCAATCTAAGGGCATTAGTCCCATTCTTTTCGAGGTTTTGAAAACCTTCTCTCTAGCTAATCCTTTCGTCAAAAGACCAGCTAAGTTCGCATCAGTACATACATGATCCACTCTCACAGCACCAGTAGATAGAAACTCTCTAACTGTACTGTGCTTACGACGTATTTGTCGTCTCTTGCCGTTATAATAACGGTTCTGTATTTTGCAATAGCCACGGTACTATCGCAATGGATCAAGACAGCTGGAATCGGTCTTTCCCATAAAGGGATCTCTGCTAGCAGGTTTCTCAGCCAATCTGCTTCTTCACTAGCCGTGGCTAGTGCTATCATCTCTGACCCCATCGTGGATTGTGCCAGAATGGTTTGTGTTATTCAATTTTCAAGAAACAACTCTACCAGCTATACTGAAAATATAGCCACTATTGGCTTTGGAGTCATCTGAAAGGGTGTTCCAATCAACATCGTTATATCCTTCAAGGACATCGGAAAACTTCTGATAATGTAATCCAAATAATAGGAGAATATGTGTCAAAGAAGTCAACATTTTTCTCTCTGTCTATACCCTTTGGCTACAAGACGGCCCTTAAACTTTTCAACATTACCATCGGGTTTCAATTTCTTCTTAAATACGCATTTACATCCTATTGTCTTGCAACTTGGTGGCAAGTCAACTAAATGCCAGGTTCTATTAGACTCAAGAGAGTATGTTTCATCATCAATAGCCTATTCCCAAAATTTGGCATCTATAGAGGATAAGGCTTCTTGAAAGCTAAATGAATCCTCATCGACTGAAAAGACATAGTAATCGGGGCAAAAGTTTTTAGAAGTTCGTTTCCGTTTACTTCTCATAGGCTCAGATTATGTGGCTTTATCAGTTTCATTTATCCTGATCAAAGGCACGTTATTTGAGGATATACCCCAACTATTCCTAGAAATAACCCCCACTATTCCTCGAAATAAATATCCTATGAATACACATTCATATGCCCTACTGGCAAACTTATTCCTTTTAGGATCAGGAATCCTAACATAAGCTAAACTACCCAAAGTTTTCTAGCACACGCTTAAGAAACCATCCGACTAAAGATTTCAAGAGTGGATTGGGAAGTTTACACTCACTGAAGTCGATTATATGGCGCACCAAGGTTTACTGATTCAATGTTAAATGATAAAGCTTATACCTTTCTTTCCTCCCCTAAAAATTGAAATTTGTGAAGAATATCCACAACCAAAAAGTAAAACATTGAATACTAAGTGAAGAAGATATGAAGATGTCTCAATGCAGATGTGGGTGGCCCTTCAATCCTAAAAACATTCATTGGGTATGCTTTTAGGTGCAAGTGGGTTGCCACTGCTGAAAGAAAAATCTCTAAAAAGCCATTTGAGTTTAATGATAAACCCTCATGTGTGGCTTTTCTTGACTTCAGCACCACATACACAAGGATGAAAACCATTTATCCAATGTTTGAAATTACAAAGATGTGTTCTACTCATACACAATCTCCTCCAGTTAGTCCTCCATGGGTTTAGAGTCTAGACTAAAATTTTCATTGTCAACAAGTGTGCATGTATGCCAATACCTAATTACATTAATCATAATGATAACTAATTTGATTTCACTTCTGACAGGGATTTAGTTGACTATGCATTTAAAGCAGCCTGGATAGATTCAAAATGTTATGAACGACTAGCTTATCTGATTGCACAAGAACATCAATACAAAACCTGAGAGGCAACATCTAGAAGGGCTCGTCATAAGCGCTTTCAGGCTTCTAGATGTTATACAACCAGTCAAACGTAGTGGATACGAAAAAATAAAAACAGATGCATGATTCACCAAGTATTTTCTGAAGCTAACTGAAAAGAGATCATGCTGAAGGCCACAAAACTCATGTTTAAATCCATTATATCTAGTAACTTGTCGAATTTAGGTTCTGAATGGAGACTGAGCTAGAGATTCAAGATGTGTGGACTATGAGCATAGTTACAAGATCAATTGACTTTCAAAATCCAAAACTATTAACATAACAGAGTTTAGCATGCCAAATATTAAAATTACACAACATGGAAAACCACCATTATAGATAAAGGTATCTGAAGTTGTAAAGCTCGTAGTTGTAAAACACTAAATCATGTGGATCTTATTCAATAAATCCAAACAAATATAACCCTCTTTCCAACCTTTCCAAATGTTACCATGGGTTGTGTCCTTGCAAAGATTCTTATTCAATAAATCCTCACAATACCCAACAGTATTAAATAATCACACTTACACACAGGTAATCAAACCAAAATCTCCCTAGAGACGAAGGGTATTAGGGCTGAAAACCGAACCATCGGTTCGGTTTTGCACCTAAACCATGAACCGAACCGACCTAGGTCGGTTTTAAAAATTTCAAACCGAAACCGAACCGACCATTAACAAAACCGATCCGAAACCGAACCGATTCTAATTTATGCAAACCGTAACCGAACCGAACCGACTATTTTAAACATATTATATTATTTATATATAAAATATATATTATTTATTATATATATTCGGTCGGTTCGGTTTGGTCGGTTAAAATCACATAGAAACCGAACCGACCACTTCGGTTTTGAATTTTTTAAAACCGAAACCGATCCGAACAGAATTTAAACCGAACCAATCGGTTCGGTTTGATCGGTTCGGTCGGTTTAGTCGGTTTGATCGGTTTTTTGTTCAGCCCTAAAGGGTATCATTACAACCTAATCTGTGAAGATAGCTTGCACAAATCAAACTTCGAATAAGAATGGATCAAAACACTGACAAGTTCTGCAATTGACAAAGGCTGTATCATTTCTACCATTATTTTCATTACTTGTTCCATGTCCTTTTTTATTTCCATAATTGTGTTATGGAGAATACTAAATATCATTGAAGGGATCATTCTTTCGATCTTATAGAAAATTATGAAAGAAAGCATTTGTCATTGCAGAAATAAAACGTCTTAAAATTGTTGTAAATGCTGTAAGAAATTCAAATTAAAAGATAGGAACGAAGGTACCAATTGTTCTTGGGTTGAGTCGCGGACTAGGTCGCACTCTTTAAGACATTTCGCGGCTCTGCCCAAAATTGTGCAAGCAGTCTAGTAGCCTCGCCGTCCCCAGGATAAAACAGCCCAGAATCTTCTCTGTCTCGTTCAAACAATTGCACTGTTGATGAACGGATTACTATCCACTCTTAATCTCTTATTTGCTCGGAATCACGAATACAAAGCATACAATTTAACAAAACGAAAAACACTTCTTTGATTGAAATACTAAATGAAATAACTGATTGCAAAAGGGAAAAGTCTTGTTCTCTCTAATTGCAAACGAAATGCTCTTGTTTGCAAAATACTTTTTCTTTTTTTCTTGTATTTGTAAACTCTAACTTTGTGTTGTATTTATAGAGAGAATACAAATTCGTTCAAATACGAAAAATCGGATAAGTGCATTGACAAAACAAAACCTCGGCTAGATTTTGCAGTAGTACAATTTTTTTTTATTTAAATAAATTTTCAGCAAAAAGAATGGGTTGCTCTCTAAATGACCCGACTCGACGAACGGCGGCGGGTGTGAGAGTCTATCTCTCCCCTCCTCAAAAAAGTGTGGTACCCCCAAGGGGTCCAAACCCAATTCCAAACAATCTCTTTATAAACCCTTCCACTAT
The DNA here is from genome assembly GCA_003290165.1 of Berberis thunbergii. Lineage (NCBI taxonomy): Eukaryota > Viridiplantae > Streptophyta > Magnoliopsida > Ranunculales > Berberidaceae > Berberis > Berberis thunbergii. The sequence continues at coordinate 72,114 of QNQO01002205.1, read as the reverse complement.
GAGTTGTATAGAAGATGTGAGACTAAAATTATAGAGATAAATCCATAGATCAAAACCTGATACACACCCATTTTCTTTTATTTTAAAAAAACATATTTCCAACAAAATCTACCTAGAGCAGTATAGAAAAAAGTCAAACTGCTAACAAGAAAATAATCAATCTCATACAAATAGCATTAGAAATGCATGTATTTGATCAGTTAATGAATGAAACAAGCAGTAAAGTATGCTAGTGTTTACCTATTTCCCCAAATTTCCTATTTTCATGTTGCTATCCCATCTCCACAAATTTAGTCAGGAATTCAAGAAATGATTCACATTTATACATTGAGCAAGTATTCTACTCTCCACGATTAAGGAGGCGTACTAGTGGAAACCTGCCAAGGATATTTTAGGTGAGCATCAGAGGGTTGAGGAATGAAATAAATATGAGAGAAAATTTCCTTACCATTATTCGTCTCAATCAAGCTTAATGATGTTCAAACTGAGAATTATAAAGCTCAAACACAATATTGTCTTTGGGATGAGGCACATCCGTGATAACGGATAATAACATTATTCATCATCATCAAGGGTTGATGAATGATTTTTTTTTTTTTTTTATTGTATTTGAACCATGCTCATCCCGTCCGATCTCGTTTGAGAAGGGATGAGGTATACCCCATATCCCAATTCTGTCCGAAAGATAAAACAATAAGATGGGATCAAGATGAGATCCATTCCATCCCATGCCCATCCCTACACTATCAAGCATAACCTACTTTGAGGTTTGAGGTAAAATTTACCCCAACCAAGCCCACTCACGTGATCCAAGGTCAGTTAAGAAGCCCATCATTAGGGTTGGGATGAGGCCCACCGGTGATCCATACAATTACAAAGACCCCTCCTCTGCACTTAATCGTTGAAAGCGTTATCTCTTCTCTACTTTGCTCTCATTCTCTCTGAAATGGCTTCCCTCTCCGCTTATCATCTCCCACTCACTCAACACTCTTCACACGATGTCGCCAAGCTCTCTTCCTCTCTCCTTCCTTCTTCATCCCTGGGTCTGTCTTCCAACACCCACTTTTCAATTCAATTTCTCAATAGAAATGCGTCCATTCCTTCAACCACAAGGTCTCTAGTCGTGAAAGCCATGGCACCTCCAAAAGCTTCTGGAAAATCAAAGAAGGGTATAATTTCTTACTCAATGGGTTGTTTCAATTCTCAATGTTTTGTTCAAATTTGAGTTAAAACTCCTTGCTTCATGTTGCTGCTGGTTAACTGCATTCAAATGTCTTATTTTGTGATCATCATTCACCTTATCTAAGTTACAACTTTGAATTATTTATTTTTTCTGACTTAGAACAGTTTTTTAAATGGGGTGTCAAATTCATCAGTGTGTTCCAGTAACATATGTTCAATTTGCTCAAATGAGTTATGGTTTTACTTTGGGACAGTGGAATGCTAACTTTTTGTACAAAATTACAAAATGGGTTAATTTTTATCATTTTTGGTTGCATTTTGATCTGGGTCAAGGATGTTTGCTTTGTGTTTTTTTTTCCCTTCATGAATTTTTTTTCTTTTTATCATTTTTTTAAAAAAAAATTTCGATCAATTGGATTTGTGAAGATTACCAGAGAAGGTAGTCATTTTTCTAGAATGGGTTGTTGTTTTGTTGATAAAAAAATTGTTGAAGTTTAAGAATGTTCCAGTAATTTAAGTAAAGAATTCTTGCTTGCTCCCTCTGTGTTTTAAGTGCATGGAAAGTGTTCCGTCACAATTTTCTCCTTTTTTGTAGCCTCAATACAATAGAGCTCCTGGATTGTTTTGTTTCTTTAAGAGTCCTAATTCTTTATTGCTTTAAATCAATGAGTGTGTTTTGAGTTCATTGAACTTACTGCTGTTTGAGTATCTTGATATGCTATTCCCTTTTTATTCAAATTTGTTCTTTTTGAATTTAATCATCTTGGTTTTTTTCATTGCAATGGTTTTTGTCTTTGAGTCATTGGTCCGAGATTGTTGAAGATATCTTGGATTTTAATGGTCCAATTTTTTGATGGGTAGGATTTGCATTGTAATCCCATAATCGTTTTAAGTAAAATCGTACTAAGCACCTAATTTTGAGGAGCTATATGTAAAAGAATGCATTTGCATTCTATATCCTTAGGCTGTTTTTACTTGCTATGCGAAAATTTTCACAGGGAAATTCCTAAGTCTTCACCATGCGAAATGCATAATTGACTCGTGAGCATGCAAATATTTCAATCATTTTTTCAACTACACCCCCCCCCCCCCCCCCTCTCTCTCTCTCTCTCTCTCTTACTTAGCAGTTTTGCTGAGAGGTAATTAGGTTTGAATGCATGAGTGTTATGTTTGTTTCTTAGTTTTGTATATATATATATATATATTTTGTATATTCAGTGTCGAGGAGTTATCAAGCTCTCTAACAATTTAGTTTTACAAATTAGGTTTAGATACTTCTTTGTTTCTGATATTTCTTTGTTGTAAATTGTGCAGTAATTGGAATGATTAAGCTGGCTCTGGAGGCAGGGAAGGCTACTCCTGCACCACCTGTAGGACCAGCTCTTGGATCCAAGGGTGTTAATATCATGGCTTTCTGTAAAGATTACAATGCAAGGACTGCTGATAAAGCTGGCTATGTGATTCCAGTGGAAATTACAGTTTATGATGTGAGTTCATACTTACTAAAATGGCTTGATTTCTTTATATATGAAGAACATGTCATTTGATTGTTTTATGCGTGGAATGTAAGTTCTTTTTATCTGCATAAGTTGTGCCCCGTTGAATTTAATAAATCATATGCATCATTTCCCCCCTCAATTTCACATCTCCAAAATGGAAATTCCAAGGCAATATAAGCTATAACATGAGAGAGAGGGTAAGGTAGAAGTAAATGTAACAGTCATTAAAGGAGAATATTTCTCACTCCAAGTGTTCTTGTCCTCAATCTGCATTAAGATACTTAAGAGAGCTCACTTTCATATTGGGAGATCAGTAACTGATCTCTAAATACATTATATGTCATGTGTTGTTTTTTACAATATTTTCCCAATGAAACACACACGAGGAGAAAGGAATGTCATTAAGAACTCCCCTTGGCTCCCCACATGTGCAAAAGAATTTTAATTATAGTGATGACATCCTCTACTGTGCTGTATTGAACTTGAGGCACTCTAGCATCCCAACTTTCTAAATGATCCAAACAGTATCATGAATATCTGGTCCAGATCCATTTTCCAATGCTTGATAAATTTTGAATAGTTGTTCCTTTGGTTGGCCATTGGATAAATTGTTCATTAATAGTTTGGATTACCATCATTGTTCTCACAAATTCTTCCAACATCTTGCACCCATTATGCTTAGAGAGGTGACCGTGATTGATGATGGATTCTGAGTGAGACTGACATAGTGGGCGTCTTTGATCAGGATCACCCCATCGTTAACGATCTTATCTATTGTCGTTGCTTTACCCTGAATAAATGTTCATCAAAGAAATATTACTCCTATTGGCATTTTGTATCATATGTAAATTTGTTTTCGATATTTGACCTCCAAAACAGGGTTAGATTGCCAAAGAGCACCTTGTTGGTGGCCGAAAGCACTCCGATGCTTAACTCAGTGAGCTAAGGAAAAATATGAACTTAGACATAGTATACTTGTAGGATTTTTCTTCCCTGCTTCTTCTTCTCTCATTTACCTTATATAATAAGAGTAATTAATTTTGTACGTGACTTAAGCATGCATGGTGCAATGAAGGCAAGCGTTTCTCATAACGGTCTCCTTTTTCATTGAGATACGTTCTTGGGGGAGAGATTTCCGTCATGACTTGTCTTCTTCGTATCGTCTATGTTCTCTGGGGGAGATTCATTGGGCCTAAGTCACTGATTTTTGGTTTGAACCGATTGTCCCTAATAAGAAATGATTTGTGTCACGTGTTTGGTCATGATCAAATGGTTGTTTGATGTATCATCAGCTAATCCCCCTAGTTAGTAGGCTCACTTGCATGGCTACTAACTGTGCGGCGGTGGGTTATTGAGGTTCATCATCAATGTTATGCGCAACATTAATGTTGTTAATAACTGGGATTGAGGGGCTGTCGAGTCAACGACCACAATTTAACTGCAACTCAACTAAGCCACCATTCAACTCATTTTGGTGTGATTTTAGGGTTTTGTGCAGCTGTCATTTCCTACACGATCTTTCATTGGTTGTATTTTCGTTGTTTAATCCTATATAAGGACGTTATAGAGGTGTCTTATCTTCTTTACACATTCTTCCATTTGCAAGAGATCTCTTAGTGTCAATCGAGTGACGCCTGTGGGGGGTTCTTTGATTCGATGTTGACAACCCAGGCTGCCTTGGATGACCTCCGTCATGCATATTCTCTTCTGTCCGACTTGCATCTTGTGCTGCCAGAAGATGATGATAGCCCTATCCAGCCAAAGGCTGGTTACGTAGCCCTGTATCTTGGAATGTTTAGGGTTGGCCTCCATTTCCCAGTTTCGGAGATCATATGGTCTTATTCGGACTTGACCGATATTTCTCTTGTTCAATTGGGTCTTAATGGCTGGAGGATCTTGGTTGGTACCTTGGTCAAGGCTCTGTTGGTCGAGATCCGTCTGAACGAGAATGTGCTGCATTCTTTGCTAGCATTGAAGTTCAACCAGAATGTTGTCTGCTATTCGATCTCGTATGCTTGTGTGGGCAAGCCGAAAGATGATTTTAAGTCCTGGCAGGAGACTTGGTTCTATGCTTCCATGGAATGTAGGTACTTCAATTTTTGCGGTAGTCTCATTCTCAGGTCATTCAGGACCCCCCGAGAACTTGAACGAATTGCAACTGACTGCAGAAGAACAGTTGACGACGGCTCGATTCCTTTCCCTTCCTTGGATGCCACTTGAAGACGTGCTCTAGTTGGAGGTTGTTGACCAGAATGGCCTCTACGACCTTAATAATCAGCAAGGATGCACGGACTCTTCGAAAAATCCCCGTTTCAAGAATCAGATACGTGTCGGACACGTACTCGTGTCCGACACGCGGTCAACGGTCAAGACATGTTGACTGAGACCGACACGGACAGGACACGACCAATTTTTTTCTTGGTTTTTTCCTGTTTTTCTCTGCTGGTTTTTAGAAGTAGTTTTTGAAAAAACACCAGTTCTGTTGCACTCAATTGCAATTGTCAATTCTTTGATTCCTTCAATTGGAGAGAGTTCCTTCAATTAGAGCACCTCTTCACGCCGTACTCAATCTAAGGGTTCTTGACTGACATTTTCATTTGGTGGTATATCAGGCATCATCAAGGTCGTTATTTCGCTCGCTCTAAGTTAATACAATACACAAAAAGGGTATTTTGATGTGTAATTTCGCTGTAATTTGATTTATATGTTTTTGATGACTATTTTGCTTTTAGATACACAATTACACACTGTTTTGAAACAATTTGTAACTTAGATACACTCAGTAAATTTTGATTATTTGTGCATCTCTGTAAAAAAATTCTATCTCTCTTATTAAGCTCTTCTTTTCCAGCTTCAAAAGTACAAATTTTAAACAATTTTAAGCTTTAGGTTATTGTTTATGTTCACATGAGTTATAAAAAATAAAAATTAATAAAAAGTAAAGTTTGACTATGTCGTCGAGTCCTAATTTTTTGGAAATTGTCGAGTCATCGTGTCGGGTCCGTGTCTGACACGACACGCGTGTCCTTGCATCCTTGGTAATCAGGAACGATCATTGGTTGTTTATGCGCGTGACTTTGGTGTCACTGGTGAAGCTAGTCCTTCTGCTAGCGTTGGTGGTCAGAGTGCAGATCTGACCACGAGGAAGAGCAAGGCTCTGGGGCCTCCTAGAGTCTTAGTCCTTCCAAAAGTAAGGTTGTGAGTGATTTGTTCAATGTTGGTTGGCCTGCAAAGCGGAAAAGGCCTGCTGGGTGGGTGCTTCTGCTAGAATCGTTTTTGCCACGAAGGAAGTTGTTCCAACTGCCCTTTGTCATGTGGTTCCGGAGGGGGGGGGGAATGAGTCTTAATCGTTTTGTTCTCCAAAGCCAGTTATTGAAAAATAATAAATCAGTTAAAAATCCAACTTAATTGTTGCATCTATGCAGACACTTTATTTTAAAAAATAATAATTATGCCTCGGACATGTATCGACACTGGTCGGATACTCCCATAAGTTACTTTATGGATTATCAATTTTTTTCACATATCTTTCAAAAGTTTCAATGTTTCACAAATATTACAAGCATATTATGGCAGTTAGTAGTACTTGTGTAGCCATTTTGATCTATAAGTGAAAGAATATGACTACTAATATGCTGAAAAAGTAAATAATACTATGTACGAGCATGTCCTTAGTGTGTCCTCATAGATGCTTGCCTTCCTTGAGTTGTTTGCCCCCAATGATGATAATGACAAGTGGTTATGAGATAAAAAATTGATTATTTTTCTCTGTTAAGGACTTTCATAAGAAGTTAGTTTCAGCTAGTCTCCTTTCCAACCATGCTGATCAAAGCCAACACGCTATCCCTTTCTCTAATGGGTTTTTCTGGAGGAAGAGGCAAAACTTCTTCCTTTGGACTCTCGCTCATGGTAAATTCTTACTATTGACAATCCTTCAAACCGTGTTCATATTCTTGTCAATCGACCTGTTCATTGACTTCCCTTTGTCCCAATCCATTTGGACTGCCATAGCCAATGAATCAAAGTGGCTTTTCCTCCCGAACGACAGTCTTATGGAATGGTTCATTCAATGGAATTCAAGACTTCTTCCCTTTCATAAGCAATGGACTTGAGACAGACTGTTGCTAATCATATTTGGGTGATCTGGAAATAGTGTAATAGCAGAGTTTTAGGGGGGCAATAAGTTAGATTCAGCAACCTGCAACCCTTTGGAAGATAAAGATTATGTCTATTCAATGGGCCATTGCCTGGGATGTGGCTCCTCCTCTGGCAGTTTCTGAGTTGTTGTTCAAGTGAGATTCTCTCATCATTGGTGATTGATTGTGGATGTCTCCTCAGGATCCCTCGTTTTCTTTGTATGATAATTTTTTCAAGTTGTAATTTTTTCTCTTTTTGTTGTTTTCCGTTTCTTTCTTTTGAGTAGCTCGCTCTCTTGTACTTTGTTTGCTCCCGTTTATAATGAAAGTGTTTTATTCATCAAAGAAGAATTAGTTTCCTATGTTGTTTTTTATCCATGTGTCCAGAGTCCAGACACCTCGTATCCGTGTCCAAGGACACATGCTTTTGAAGAGAGGAAAGTGGTTATGGAAGCTATGAGGGTTATGTGGTACTGGAGTTCAGCAAGGCCAATTCTTAAAATGAGTTTCTTTTGAGCATTGTTCCTCTGTAATAATGGGGGATTTAATTGAAAAAAAAACTCTTTATTTTCTATTGTCTCCCATGCAACTGCATTTGCTTCATTTCCCTTTGAGAAAAATGAAAAAAAAGTAAAACAGTTCCAGAACTGCACCTGTTTTAAAAGCATGCCTACTCATTATGCAGAAAACCCCGTGAATATTGATGAGTAAGAATCTCTTGGAAGGATGACCCTGTTGTAAAACCCCTTTAGTTTCACATGGAATATGAGAGTTTTCATGAGCTAGAATGGTGTTGTGGATATGGAAATTTAAGTCCTTGAAAGACCGAAACCTGTTCAAACCTGCATGCAGTTAAGAAGTTGTCAACTAACAAGTTGAAATGGTATACTAACAATCAACTTTCATACCAGTACAGTACTTCATACACCTAACTGATATGTTTGAGTAAATGCACCGTTTTCTGCTCTGTGGTTTTGTATCTGTGGTTTTATATTTTTGTTGTTAAAGCTGAATGTTAATTGTTCTATAATAGTTTAATTGGAAGATTTGATTAAATTTTGTTGTTAATGCACAGGATAAAAGCTTTACTTTTATTCTGAAGACTCCACCTGCTTCAGTTCTTCTACTTAAGGCGGCAGGTATCATATATTCAGTGGTGTGAAATACATATTTTTGTATGTCTTTCTGCTAATTGTAAATCAATTTGTTGCTCCTATATTGCACATATTATGTATGAGGTGGGGAGGGGGTCCCATGTTAATGAGGTTACTGAATTTTTTGGTTGACGGGATTCCGTCCCTGCATGTTTTCTTGCCCATGTGGGAGATCGCTTTATCTTGCCTGTCACTGGGTCACTGAGGTGAAGCAAAGAAATATGGTCACTCATGGTAGAAGTGTCAGGAAAAAGGCTCTCTTTGATTCAGGCTATTTCTGATGGAAACCAAATGACTCATAAAATTCAATTCATGTTCCATTTCACCCATGTTTGGTGGAGATAATCACCCTGATATAGATTGAGCATCCACATGAGTGTGGAGGTCCCTATGCTAAGATTGGGCTGGATGACTATGGCAATGCCGTGCTATTACATGTTCTTGGAGAGGCCGTCTTGAGAACAAAATCCGTATGTGGGGCCTGTGCATGTGGTTGTGAGAGCGATTTCCCTCAAGCAGTAGGTTCCCAAACCTGTGTGCTACACCTTGTCATGCTGGTTGTACCGACATTGAATGCTTGGTGGTGGCTATTAGGTGTTGATATGTGAAGTTAGAATACCACCCACAAGAAGGTCGTGTAGTTACCCTTGAACGCAAACATCTCTCACTTCGTCAATGATATCAAATCGTAGAAGAAGAGAGACGAAAGACCTTTGTCAAAGGGTTTGAGGGGGTTAGTTGTCTCAATAACTAGAGTTTCATCATTTACCATAGGAATTGACCCCTTAGTCTACCTAGTGCCGAGAAGTCTGCCTCTTCAGGAGGCTGAGTCATTTGACAGGAATGGGTTTGGCCACGTTTTCATCAATGGTCCGAGAGTAGCTTCAGTCCTTCTTTGCCCTCCAAAATTTGACACAAGCTTTTATTTGTAGTGGACATGTGTTTATCAGTTGGAAAAGGGCTACAGAAGGGATGAAGTTGCATTCCCAACCACAAACTAGAAATAGAAGTATTCCTTAATGCACAACACAAGTTCATTTGGGTTGGACAGGCCACATCACAAAGTTGTTTGGTTAGGACACATCTATCTCGTTATATTTTTCATTTATTTGCATGCTTATGAAGATCCAAGAATGTGATCAACAAAACTGCTTTCAACTACATAGCTGAGTTCAATTGTTCTTCTATGGCTCTAGGAGTGGAGAAAGGTTCAAAGGATCCAAAGTTGGAGAAAGTGGGGAAGATCACCATTGACCAGTTGCGTGGTATTGCAACAGAAAAGCTTCCGGATTTGAACTGCACAAATATTGATTCTGCAATGAAAATCATTGCTGGAACTGCTGCAAATATGGGCATTGAGATCGACTCTCCTGTACTTCAACCTGAAAGCTAGGTAAACTGTATGATTATTGTAGCTCTGTACTATTACAAATTCAATGATTTTTATCCATTGCGTGCCTTGGAAAGGAAGAGACAACCATCATGCTGTATTATTCTTGCCTGCAGTTTTGTGCATTAAATTTATGTACTAATAGAATGAATGCCAGCTTTTTCATATACATAGTTTTTGCTTTCTATTTCTCTCTTGCTTGGTCCTTTTCTCAGATTTTCAAGTTTTGAACTTGAGAACCCTAACTTTGGACACAAGGAAATGTGGTTCTGATAAAAACATTAACTCGAAAATTATTCACAAATTTAAAGCAACTTATCCAACCTAGCAAATTTTTGGAGGGCAAAAAGTTGGTGAGTGGCATTTGAAGTACATTGTAACATCTAGAATTTTCTTGCCACACATCATGTGTTCAATTGAGAGGAACGGTTCCTGCAGCTCCAAGTATTCACTGTTGTCCACCCTTTATCTCAGTACCCATTGTGCTATGTAAACCTTGGGTTAGCTAAGCAAACTTTCCACAGTATTCCTTGGTTTTCCATGTCCATCGACTCATCTAACATCCCTCGTGTCATTAGGTGTATTCTATTGAACAATTAAGGGACAAAATCTTTTGTAGTCGAGAAGACATTTTATTTACATTAAGATGCAATAATAGTGATGACTGATCAAACAAAGCAAATCAAATCTCAAGTATGATCAGGAAATCAAGTTCTCAATGAAGTTTGAATCTCTTTAAAAAAAAAAAAAGATAACTAAATAAATCAGGAATAGATACGATTGAATAATTGGTAATGAATACCCCAAGCACCCCAAATTAGGTTTTTAGGGAAATTATTTGCATTTACGACATATTTTTCCGTGTGAGAAAACTGACAGTACGATTAACCCTTACTTATTTGCATTTGCAACATATTTTTCCTTGCGAGAGAATTGATAGTAATGATTTACCCTTAACTGTATTTATATATTGCTGATAAACAGTTAAGAGGGAGAGCTATAGAAAGAGCGTCCAATGATTTTGCCTTCATCTGGCCATCAGCCAACACACAAAAAAACAGATAAAAAATAAAAATAAAAGAATAGTCCACTCATATCTAGGAGCGTGCACTTTCGACGAACCAAGCAGGGCCTGGAACACACCAGTTTGTAGAATGAGTAGGAGAAACTTCATAAGTAACAGGGGCAAAGGAATAAGTAACATTGGTTTCAAATGAAAAACTTAAATGGTGATAAGAGAAAATCTTTAAGTGTACATTGTCAGCAGACAAATGTATCAAACAAGTGAACAAATGATCACACAACACCAAAAGCGAACTCAAATTTATTCAACAGAACATTACAATTGAAATTGAAATTTTTTATGAACTAGAGAATGCGTTTGTTATATTTTAGAGTAATTCTCTGATAACTATCATAATTCTTTGGATGTAAAATTCTGAATAAAATCCAAACAAAAATCTGAAATATTGAATCCTTTATTATCAGATGAGATAACCATCTTTAACAGCTCTACCCATCAAACATCATATATGCAAAAGGCACAAAAGCATATACCATACTCTTGAATGAATACATAATCCTACCTGTTGCCGTTGAAAAGAAAATATACATTGTTCAAAAAGCTAAAACACTTACCATTTTAATTTAATTTTTTCTAGAGATCACAAATTGTTTTATTTTTTCTTCTGTTGTTATTATTATCTTGAACTTTTTTTTCCACTACTGAGATCGACTTGCCTTATAAAGTCCAAAATTATGTCAATTATTTCGGCCCAAGTAGAATTTAAAAAAAAGGGAAGATAAGGTCATAGAAAAAATGGAGATCCTCATCTGTAGATGACATTGACATCATTATGATGCATGCTCAGTGGTGGTTTTTATGTATTTATAGTTTTATACAACAAATATATCATTTCTCCAGTCAAAATTTTGCTTAGACTGTAGAGTTGAGGTTTGAATTTCTTGTAGAAGATGTTTTTCTTTGTCCAAGTAAACAAATGAGGTAAGGCTTTTACAACATGTAAAGACGTTTGCATATCTTTAGTCTTATTTTTGGTGCACTATATACAAATATTTGTCTTACTTTCATAGCGTATTCATATTTACTTCTACTTCTATCTATTGACCTTCTTTGTCTGTCATTCAACCTATATTACCTTATAGTTCTAGAGATCGTACTTCTTTTATTTAGTCTAGTTTTTAAAAGGGATTTACTGGTTGAATTTCAAGTTTATATATTTCTTCTCTTGGTTGTTTTGAAAATTGAAAAAAAAAAATATTTATATATAAAGCATTGTTCGCTAGGTAGGTAGCGAGCAGGGGAGTAGAGCCCAGAGGCCTAGCGGGTTTTTTTTTCGGTATTATAAATTATAATTTATAAAAGTTAAACATAATAGTACTTCCAATTCAATGCCAAGATATAGCAAAATGTATTAAAAAAGTATAGTCTTAATTTTTAAATTTTTTTCGAATTGAAAAAAAAAATTAAAATATATATGTTTTTAATTTCAAAAACTTGACCAGGCGGCCGACTAGGAGGATTTTTAGAACACTAATATAAAGACGTTTGTGGCTATTTGTACAAGATAGCGAAGTCAATTCCTGGTAGCATAAGTTAGGCTTATCTCCAACTCTTAAACCTTGGCTGAATCTATATTCTTAGAATTTAAATGTTATGGAAAATAGGTTCACCCCAAATATTTTTTATCAAAGACAAAACTCTATTATAGTTGGCGTGTCACTTTGCTATTATTAGGTCTTCGATTCAAGTCCCACTCACCCCTGCCCCATGTATTGCTTCTCAATATGACGTAGATATTTGTCTAGAGGCCACTATTATATTGTTGTTCAGTTATCCAATAATGTAGATATGATCCTTCGAAAGATAAACATGCATATAAGTATTGTTGATAGCGTCGGTGATATCATTAGAAAGTAACCGAATGATGCATAGGATGACTCGTGTACAACATCCTGAATTATATTCATTTTTGTTTGCTAACGATGAGTTTTCAAAGCACTTGCAAGATAGTAGAAAATGATTTTCAGGAAGTAAAAATCTCGTTGGCATCTCTGGTTGAGACAAACATTTCATAAGATGACTTCCTGAATTATATTCGTTTTTGTTTGCTAACGTTGAATTTTCAAAACACTTGCAATATAGTAGAAAAAAATGACCTTTAGGAAGTAAAAATCGTGTTGGCATCTCTGGTTGAACCAAACATTTCATAAGATGGCCCGAAAAATGCCCCAGTCACATACACACTGATTATGACTTTTGTCAAAACACACAAGATTGATTTGCAGAGTGCCCTGTATAGGTGGTTTGGTGTTGAACAGGCTGCTAAAAGTCTTGAATCCCTAGCACGAGTTAGTTAGGTATTTGCTTAGTTTCAAAACACTTGCAAGATAGTAGAAAATGACCTCAAGTAAAAATCATGTTGGCATCTCTGGTTGAACCAAACATTTCATAAGATGGCCTGAAAAAATGCCTGCAGTCACACACTTTCACTGATTATGACTTTTTTTTAAACACATAATGCAATAGGTGGTTTGGTGTTGAACAGGGTGCTAAAAGTCTTGAATGCCTAGCACTAGCACTAGCACTAGCACGAGTTTGTTTGGTATTTGCTTAGTTTCTGTGGGGGATTGCTGGGTCAATGTCTTGATACAATGAAGGAATAAGTGCATTATTAATATTGTCGTATAACTTGGTTGTGAGAGACAGAATGACCTGACTAATAAGTGTCTCACAACTAATGCGAACGAACATGTAGTCCCTCGCTCGATCTTCATTAACATCCCTCCATCCATCTGTATGTGTTGGCCTGTTAGGTAGGTACTCTTTAATTATAGGTGTTGAGACTTCGATCATATTTATTTATTTGTTTGGTTATTTATGTAAGAAGATACTCCTACAGTGCTACTCAAACCCCAAGATGGAAGGTTACGTTAAGGTTGAATACAAAGTTCGTCATTCCAATGACGTTATGGGTGATTCGTCATCTCTTCCATTCCATGGCATTCAAATAAGAGAAATTCTAAATGTCGAGGGAAAGGGCGAGGAAATCAGCGAGGGAAATGATCTGGCGAGGTGAGAGCCGTTCATTTTCCTCGAGATCCGCGTGAAAAAGTCAACACACGGATCTCGAGGGAAATGAACGGCTCTCACCTCACCAGATCATTTCGACAGAGAGAGAGAGTTTGAGCGGTAACAGGCAAATGTGTACTTATCTCACCTTATTAGGGTCCCACTAACCATGACTTTATTATGTCAAATCTCCATAACCGCGTTGTACTACCGTGTGATAATATATATCTTTAATCATATTGGTTGGGTCATCACGCGTCTATTTAGTCTGTCTCTTGTCATGAAATATTTCAAACTGACGCGGTATTAATAATTTATGACAGAGGCGTTGTACGCCCTAGAATAATGTTTTTATGACCCACCCTCATTGTGAAATCATGCAATGTTTCGTGCTGATCCATCATGCTAATGTATAGGCTGACCTCATTTCACAATGGACCACTCTATCAATGATATATGATGCAAGCAATTTACTCTCCATTGCTCGATGAAACGCACCACACTTTTTACTGTTTCATTTAGAAAAACGCAAATGTTTGAGCAAAATGCAAAGTGATGCATCCAAATTTGTTTCGCAGAGAAAGAGAGAGAGAGAGAGAGAGATCTAACCCGTAAAACAAGATTAGATTGTCAAAGATTAAATTTGCTGCCAATTATGAGTAATTCTACAGGGCCTGGGTCCTCCAGCCTGTTTGCTGTCTGGGTGGGGTAAAAAGACAATTTTGCCCCCTCTTTAAACACTTTTTCTAAAAATATAGTTAAAATGGGGGGGCAAAATTGTCTTTTTGCCTCACCCAAGCAACAACCTCGCTGGTTGACCCAGGCTAGCTAGAATTTCGGTATGATGATTTGCGTCCACGTGTATGATCACAATTGGATGAAAATTTGATGATCATCACAAATACCTCGTATATTCCCTCTGCCTCCGGTAGCAGTACCTCGTATAAAACCCTCTACCTCCGGTAATCTCACGAGGGAGGTCCAACTAAATTCAGGTTACTTTTTATGCCATGAACACCCACCCCCAACCCCCAAGCCTACGCCAGTGATTGTGAGTCTTGAGGACTGAGTCGTCCCATTAAGGTGGGGGCAAAGGCAAGAATAACTGGTACTTTTGGTTGATGGAAACAAAAAGATTTAACATGTCTTAATTACTTGGGGAACTCATTTTCGTTGTCTATCCAACTATTTTTAATTAAAATTTTTTTTTCTTTCATTTAAATCCGTCATCTTAAACAATTTTAATTGTTTTTCTTCCGACAACGTCGTTTTTAGGTTAATGGAAAATTTTGAAGAATTGCGCGTCTTAATCAATTTTATACAATTGAGAACTATTTTTAATCACACATTCATTCGTGTGTTATTTGATAAGTCAAATCTCCTCACCTGAGTGCAGACGACCTAGACTGAAAATGAAAATTTTGCATCCGCCCGATCATCACGCAAAGAGTAAGGACAAGCATTCCCCTATATTCCACAAAGAGCCATAGAGATAGAGACAGAAAATGAAGTGACACGAACGTAGCTGTAGAGTGTTCACTGAATCTGTAATTGACTTTCACTAGTAACGTGGAAAAATTGTATGGTGCTTTTTCCATGGTGAAAAACAAGAATCCAGACTCTTTATGTTTCGAGTGAAAACAAAAGGCCGAGGATCGTCAATGCTGATTTAGTGATACAATAAAGGGTATCTTTTGGTCTCTGCACTTTAAAATCACAAAAGTCTAGTTTAAGCTTTTTAAAAAAAAAAAAAAAAGTCGTAATGATTAATTTATTGGATTGTATTACTTTTTATTTTATCAATTGGGATGGTTTGATTGTATAATCTTAGGTTGGTAGATTCCTTAATGGTGATATCATTAAGTCTTATCATTTAAGTTAACACCCATATTACTTATTAGTGGTTAGAGCTAGAAAATTTTAAATATATCATATTAATATTTTTTTTATAAAATATTGGTTAATAACTATATTTTTGTCATTTAAGAATAAAATTTAATGAGTATCGAGTTTTTTTTTAAACCCATGTTGGTAAGTGGCTTGGAGCGAGTTACCGTTTACTTAGTCGTACCAAGGTTTTTGGTTTTTTGTTTTGTTTTGTTAAGATATTAGTGGTACCAAGTTGAAGAGGGGAATCGTGAAATGAAGATAAAAAGATGCCATTGGGACGGCCTCAACTTGTGGTTACGTATGACTCGAATATAGCTTAATGGTGATGTATCATTAATTTTGATCCTTCAATCGTGAATAACTATTAGAGTAAGTCTAGTCAGTCTTATTTGCTGACATTTTTTGAGCATTTTTTTATTCATTTTTTTTTAAAACACAATCACAAACATCATTTATAAAAGAGATAGAAATGTAAAATAATCAATAAAAAACTCAAGAGAAACCGACAAACGAGGCCAACTAAAATTGTCGTTGAGAATCATTTTCAATTTTATGTACACACGTGTCATAAAATCTTCCTAGAATCCCCAAAGTCAAATCGCAATTAGTTTGTGGTCGTGATAGTGAGGTCGGCAAGTGGATGATCAATCATAATTACTTAACTTTATTTACAATACCTTCATGTAAAACATGAATGTCAAGAGTATTTCATGATTGATATGTCGGCATGGATGTTGTTATAATTGGGTTTTGAAAATACAGGGCTTTTAGTGTGGATCTTTGTGAAAACCCCAATTCTAGCTGGCCTGAAAAGGGGGCGAGGTTGCTGTCTGCGGGGCAATTTAAATGCTCAGATGTGGATGATAAATGTGAAAAATTATAAGTGTAACCGATGTCGATGACAATTGACTAGCTGCCTCTACTTGGACTAGTCGTGTTAATCTATTTTTGACATGGTTGTTTAGAGAAGATAATTTGCGACACACCTATAACTCAAACTAGATTGTCCGGCCACAAGAAGTGATTTAAGTTTTTTGTTTTAAATTGTTTATTTCTAAACAGTTATTTCAGGATTTCAATATCTAATTCACTATTTATAATTTTATATGGTCTCTATGAATATGAAAAAAAAAAACCTACCATTGAAAACATGTAAAAAAAATGATGTAACTAATGAAGAACTTTTCATAAATTAATGACAAGTAGGTAACGATCACTATAATAGTCACCGGCCAATGAATCACCAAACAGGGGCGGAGCTAGGATTGTTGACAAAGGGGAGAAAAAAAGTTTGAAAAGACCAAATTACTCTTGAACGTGGTTTTCCGAACTAAATGAAGATTTTTTTCTTTTTTAACTTCCAACAAACCCACCCTCACCAACCCTCTCACCCTATCATCTTCTCATTTTCTTATATTTTTTCTCCCTCACAAACCTTCTCTCAACTCCGCCTCTCATCTCACTCCTCTTATATTTTCACTCCCAATTCGCTCAACTTCGTAGCAGTTGGTTATATTGAACCCTGAAATGCGACATATCGGTAGCAAAGATTGTATAGAAAGGGGGCGGTGAACCTAAACTTTTAAAATAATTCATAATTTAAATTTTAGTGGACAAGAGCCAATATTATATACAAAAGGGGGCAATATAAAAAAATATTAGTAATTTAGTGAAATTTTTCAGAAAGATGAGGGAGACAACTGACCCCCTTAGCCAAAGGGTAGATCCGCCCATGTCACCAAAGCTCCTGAAGGTTTTTATATCAACCTCTCACAATGAGGAAGTGCTTTCATGACCCCCAAAGGACAATTCTAACCATCCAATTTCATGGTATGTATTATCTGGTGGACATCACTATACTTACAGAGTTATATACACGTTTTTTTAACTCAAAAAACACTTGATACATTCCTTGATAAAGTTGATGGCAATAATATTGATCAGGCTCACTGGAAATGGCGATTGTAAGGTAGGCTTAGTAACAGGTTAAATAACCAGAAAGCATGGGCATTGCCACTGCTACAAAAATGAATAATTATGGCGGATAAGTATATGACACTAAAAGCATACTTTCATTGCAAAAATACTATATCCATCAAGCTAATGTTGCAATGGCAGATATAATATCCACCGGCAAAAGTGGCATAACATAGTGGCGGATATAAATGACATTACAGTTTTTCGTGACATTTATATTTGACAAAGTATTTGATTGGGCGACACATATATACGTCAACTACAAATTGTTAAACGCCGGGACTTCAGAATAGGCAGTACATAAATACGCCGTCTACAAATTATTAAACACCAGGACTTCAGAACGGACGACACATAAATACGCTGGGTATAGATTTATAAATGTCGAGACTTCAGAATGGCAACACTTGTATACGCCGGGAATGAGTTTTTAACCGTCAGAAATTCATATTGGACGACACTTGTATCCACCTGTAATTTAATATTATCCGCAATAAATGAGTTCATAACCGCCATGAAACTTTGCTCGTTATCCGCCAATAATTCAATATTATCTGCCAATATCACTTTGCTCTTATTATTAATAGCCAGATGGTGTAAGAAGGGAAGGGAATGACCTTAAGTAAAAATCATAGGGTGACTGCAATTATGCAATCTGTTTTGGTGATCTTAACTGCTGGTTGGCAAGTGGGTGCTTTATGCATGCAACTTGCATTGGCAAGTTTGTGTAAGTTGCACTTTGCGAGTTGCGCAAGTTGTCATTTGTAAGTCGTGCAATTCGTTTCTTGGGCAATTTCTATGGTTTTTTGAGGATGTTTGGTTGATTATTGCCCTTGTTGACTGGGGTCTTTGCGTACTCACTTATTTGTTTGTTTATAAGGCCTATCTCCTGGTGAGTTTGGCCTGGCTATTGAATAAAGTATTTCCTTCTTAAGCCTTATTTTTGGTTAATTAGGCCTAGTTTCTATTTGCCTTTTGCTATGTAATGATTTACTTGATGGTAGACCTTAATTTGTAATGTCTAGTCCATTAGTGAACTAGGCCATTTGTTCAAGGACAGGACAAAGTTTCTTGATCAATGGCACATAATGTTTTAGGATAATTTCTTTCTTGGACCTAGATTTTTGGTTTATCTTTGACGTATATCCAATTGTTTTCTTATTTTTTGGGTAAAGTCGTCATGTACCCCTGACAAGTGTATAAATTTTTTTTAAGTAATAAATGTCTGACATCTCATAATTGCCCTTTCCCACCGAAGATTTAATTTTTAAAAAAAATATCCTAATTGGTAGGTTTTCTACAAATTTTGGTAAATGCTATCTTCTAGAACCCCAGTTGGGGACATGATAAAAAAATACTAAAATGTGCACCATACTGTTAAAAGCCCCACAAATAATTGCAATCACAAATACATGGGGAATTCTAATTGGCGAGGAAATGGGCGAGGGAGGGAGTGCAACCCTTTACCTCTTCCAAATGCGTGCATTTGCGTACTCGCCGTTTCCTCGCCAATTAGACAGGCCAGCTGCATCTGAAAGCCTGCCCGATTATCAGTTCGTTGAATCTTTACACAAACGACATATATATATTAATGGCGGTTTAAGATTAAAAAATGGAAAAAATAAAAGTCCTCCTTCCTAGCTGCTCCTTGATCATGCCTTCAACCCCGTCTTCCCCACTTTTTGTGTAGTTGTGACGGAGCCAGGATTTTTGTTGAAGGGGGGCGGAGTGATGTCATAATTAATTAAATATAATATAAAAATTAGTTACTTTAACATGAATTTTTTTTAAATCCGAAATTTTTCCTGGCTTGGAAAAACCGGCGAGGTTGCTGCCTGGGGTTAACAACCTTTTTGGAAAAAGGTGTTTAAAGAAGGGGGCAAAAATACACTTTTGCCCGGGCCCCCAGGCAGCAAACCAAGCAGGGGGACCCAGGCCCTGTAGAATTACTACTATATTCATTGATTACTACTATAGCAAAAAGGGGAGTACAACAAAGACAGTCATTGAAGATGATTACTACTTATAGAAACACAACAGAAGAGAAGGGTTTGAATCGTTGATTACTACTACATGAAGAAAAGGAGGAAGAGATTGAGTTGCTTACGATTTTTTTTGTGGAGATGGCCAACACAGTAATTAATGAAGGCACTTGGTACCTAGAAGAAGAAGAATAAGGTGGTTTGGATCCTACTGAATCTTGTGAAGATGAGCTCAAATAACTCAATAGTTATAGATCTTTGAAGATGATGAAATATAGGGGTTTCCCTCATCTTATCCAATCGATGGAGTGTGAAGAAGAAACTGTGGATTTTGGTTTCTTTGAGGAGCAATTCTAGCTGGCTTGGGAAACCAGCCTGGTCCCTGCCTGGGGGGCGAAAATACATTTTTGCCCCCCTCTTTAAAACACATTTTTGGAGTATGTGTTTAAAGAGGGGGGGGGCAGGCAGGGAAACCACGCTAGTTTCCCAGGTCCGCTAGAATTTCTGTTCTTTGAGAGATTTAAGGGATTTAACCTCTATCTCTAACTCTAAAGTAGAGTTAGAATTTGATATAAAGAAGAGCAAATTAAAAACTAATTGGGAGACAAATAAATTATTAGAAAAAAAAAATCTCAAAAGTAAGTGGGGGCAAACTTGCCCCACCTGAATCCGTGCCTGTCCACAAACCTGCATACATAAATTAATCAAACCAACCATATCATGCAGGCCAAAACAAAATTTGTGACATCAACCAAACTGAAACACTAACATTACTAGTTAAAGCGATTCAATATACATCATCGTTACTACTACTATCGAAACCAAATCGAACGGATGCTCACTGCACCACCTCGATGGGTGTCATCTCAACAGCGGGCCCAGTGGCAGCCTCTTTACGGTCAAAGACCTTCGCAATCTTCTCAATGGGTATCAAAGGCAGATAAGCTGAGTCCCCATAGCCACTTTTAGGGATTTGGGGTAAAAAATAAATAAAAAAAAAAAAAAAAACTCAAAAAGTCAGTGGGGGCATACGTGGCTCCGTCCCTTTGATCTCTCCCACACCGTCTCTCTGAATTCTATTTTATAACCTTAAATGACTTCCTAATTAATACCAAAACCAAAACTATTAAAATAATTGTTAAAATGAAATTAAAAAAAAATGTAAAAATTGAGAGATAATGATCTCATCTCATCTGATCTTATCTCATCATCATCTGATCTAATCTAATACGTGTGGGAGAGAGTGATGAGTGCCACAAACTCACTTGGCGGTGTAGCCTTACCTACAAATGACATCAAAGAGAAGACTTCATTACAGCGTCAACAAGCATTTAAAAATTAAACCAACCCAATATCACTTTGCTCTTATTATTAATAGCCAGATGGTGTAAGAAGGGAAGGGAAGGCAATGCAAGGAGTCTCTTCTCATCCCACACACTGTCTCTGTCTCTGTCTCTTTGTGCTATTTATTTTCTACTCTCTAAGATTTCCCCCATCACTCCTAATTAATCCATGGACTCCAAGGTTCTTTCCACTGGAATTCCACACTCTAGCCTTCCAGATAGTTATGTCCGACCTGAGTCCGAAAGGCCTCGACTCTCTGAAGTCAGGACATGTGAAAATGTCCCTCTGATTGATTTAGGTGCCACTAACAAGTTAGAGATCATTCAACAGATTGGCGACGCGTGTCGTGATTATGGCTTCTTCCAGGTAATTAATTGTACATGTCTTTCACCAAATTGCTATTCCAAATTGACACTTCTGCCTTTTGTTTTCTTCTTCTTCTTCTTCTTCTTCTTTATGCCAAACTTGAGAACTGAAAAAACCCAACCCAGGTCCAGGGTTAGAAACCTACTATTTATGGAACTTTCATAAGATTAATTGATTGATATAACTTGGAACGAATGACCCATTCTATAGAGTGCTAATATTGTTGCATGGGTTGGGTTGTAATTACTTGCTAGGTGATCAATCATGGGGTAGCTGGGGAATTGACGGCCAGGATGTTAGAGATTGCCCATGATTTCTTCCATCTACCGTTGGATGTGAAGCTGAAGTTCTACTCTGATGATCCAACCAAGACAATGAGGTTATCGACTAGTTTCAATGTAAAGAAGGAAACTGTTCACAATTGGAGAGATTATCTTAGACTTCATTGCCATCCTCTTGACAAATATGTCCAAGAGTGGCCTTCTGAACCCTCAGCTTTCAAGTATGTTTTATTTTTTTTCCTTCCTCATTTCACTGTCTCATTTATATTATAAATTTTAGTTGTTCAGATGGCAGGGTCAGCTACTAACATAATAATTATGTTACTAGTTAAGTCTACTAAGCATCTTTAAAAAATTGTGTGAATACACTTTAATTAAAAAACGAAGAAAACCTCTCACTTATTTTTACCTGAACGTCAGAGCATTTTCAAAGGAGAACTCAACCTCAAACTCAAAAGACTGTGTCAATTGATGGACTTTTTAGGAAAATTTTATTGTGCCCGGTGCACTCTAACAATGTAGATATGCATCGAGATACACAACAATATTTATCTGAATGCATATATACGGTGCTACAGTACACCAGGCACTGTAGCATTACTCCTTGTTTAAGGTTGAGCACGAGAGTGCTAGAAATGGCTGATTGCTTAAAAAGAATATAAACACACATAATTTTACGTGCATGGACACACTTAACTTCTTAAATGAAGTCAATGGTAGTCTGATTGGATAACTAAGACGCTTACCTTAAAAACAAAAAAATGCTTTATACTTTTATGAGAAATTCTAGCTGGCTTGGGAAATCGGCCTGGTTTGCTGCCTGAGAGGGGTGAAAATACATTTTTGCCTCTCCTCCTTACACATTTTTGGGGTTGTGTGTTTAAGGAAGGGCAAAAACGTATTTTCGCCCCTCCCAAAACAGCAAATCAGGCCAGCTAGAATTTATGTACTTTTATAGAAAGAATCAGACCAGACCTGGCATCTTAGAGGCCACGAAACCGTAGGATGATGAAGGCCATGATATTGACCCATCTCAGTGGGAAATTAATTAACTATTTGTCTTTAAGCATTGGTTATGTTTTTTTTTTTACTAGACAATATTTAATTACTTATGAATATATTTTCTTCACATAATCACGATGCCAACATTGTTTCTAGTGACCAAAAAGGAAGTAGTAAAAAAAAATCAACATAAACATATAGAATGAAACTGTCCGCCGATTTCTTAATTTGGATTGATTGTTTAATCCCAAAAATGACATATACAAATGGTTGAACATTTTATAATTAAGATTTTATTTATTTTTTGTTGGAGAGGGGGACCAATGCAGAATCTTAACAGTAGACATTTGTAATCTTTTAAATGCTTTATGTCACCTTAATTTGGTATGATCGAGCATGTGTGTTGCATATGTTTTGAGCGAGCCATTTGTTTTATGCGACGACTTAGTAATAAGCAAAAAATATATAAAAATGTTAATTTAAGAAAATTTTGTACGAAATTTCTTTTATTAATTTATGTAACTTATTTGAATGTGTGTTCTAGGGATGTTGTGAGTACCTATTGCAAAGAAGTTCGTCAACTTGGGTTTAGATTATTGGGCCTTGTATCCCTAAGTTTGGGCCTAGAAGAAGATTACATGAACAACATATTGGGTGATCAAGGTCAACACATGGCTGTAAATTACTACCCACCATGTCCTCAACCAGACCTCACCTATGGATTACCACGCCACACAGACCCTAACACCATTACCATCCTTCTCCAAGGTCAAGATATAGCAGGCCTCCAAGTTTTAAAAGATGGAAAATGGCTCGCCGTAAATCCTCACCCCAATGCCTTCGTTGTGAACGTTGGAGATCAAATTCAGGTAGTGTATTTTTTTTTTTTTTCACATGAGCCAAGGGAATCAGGTTTTGTAACCATCATCAGATCAGTGTTTTATATATAACACTTTGGATATTTCATCATTCTTTCAAAATCATCGTGCCACTTCACCTAAATTGCAAAAGCCTGATTTTCTAGTATTTTCATTTAAATTAACATACTTCCATTAACGGAATTCCCTTATTTTGTTGTAGGCACTAAGTAATGGAAATTACAAAAGTGTTTGGCATCGGGCAGTTGTTAATTCTGACAAGGAAAGGATCTCTGTGGCTTCATTTCTTTGTCCAGCCAATGATGCGGTTCTTAGTCCAGCTACGATCAATGGATCTTCTCCTGTGTATAAAGATTTTACGTATGCCGAGTACTACAAGAAGTTTTGGAGTAGGAACTTGGATCAAGAACACTGTTTGGAACTTTTCAAAAATTAAAATTTCACCCGCAATGCTATGTGCCATAGGGATTCAAAAACTTTATCCATTCTTCCCATTCCTTTTCATTTTTCACACCATTAACTATTCATGTTGACCTTTCAGTGATAACATATCGCCTAAAAAAATTCTTGTACTCATGAGAGTGGATGAAGAAGTAAACTGAGAAATGAAAACTAAATTGGGAACGATGACAATTAAAGCACAAGGCAAAATTGGATTAACAAGATATTGTGGAAGCAATAATGCAAAATTAATGCCCCAAGAGCGAAAGTGAAAAAAGAATAAAATGATTTAAAAAAAAATAATATATATATATATATATATGGAGGGGGATGGGGTTGATGTTGTTTGTGTGAGGGAAAGAATAGTATGAATTTAGGCCGGCATAAATGAAGTTTGTTTAAATCTGGTAGTGTTAAGAATACCCAGGTGCGCATAGCATTGTCTGATTTCTTAGGGGTTCTCCTCATATGATCTAGTGTAATGTCTACATATTTGTTGTTTTGGTTTTTATTTTTATTTTTTGTGTTTTGTTTTTAGACATTTATATTTGTTGTTGTTTATCAAGATAATAATGATGAAGTATTGGTTATATTTATTGAATTTATATATCAAAAATCTTTTTATTTCGAGCATAACTAGTAGATTTTCAGCTAAGTGTTTGAATGCATATGTAAAGAATTGTATTGAAATATTATTGTGTTATTGCTGATAATATCATTGTTGAATACAAGCTTATAAAGCTAACTTGACCTAACCTTGTGGAGGTAGAAAACCTAAGACTTCTATTCTATTCTGACTTTCCTAACACTTTCTATTCTGTAACATAGGTAGACTTCTATTCTTTAACACTCCCCCGCAAGCTGTACATGTCAACACAGACGAAATGTGCAGTTTGGAGGAAACTTTGAAGTCCAATTTGGTGAAGAAATCATGACTGTCGAGTGAAGTTGCTAATGGTTC
This sequence comes from Berberis thunbergii, assembly GCA_003290165.1. Taxonomy (NCBI): domain Eukaryota; kingdom Viridiplantae; phylum Streptophyta; class Magnoliopsida; order Ranunculales; family Berberidaceae; genus Berberis; species Berberis thunbergii. The sequence continues at coordinate 47,538 of QNQO01002205.1, read as the reverse complement.
AACTCGAGACATCATGATTGTCGAATTCTGGATGATTCCTATATGAAGAAATCATGACTCAATTTGAGTCTTGGTATTGCTCAATTCGAGTCAACACAGATTTTGGCAGTGATCAAAGATGGTGGGTGTGAATAACGAAGTGAAAGAGATTCAAATTTCTTTCTTTTCCATCCGTTTCTTTTTTTATTCGTTTTTTCCCAGTTGTGCGATCAAACTTGTGACAGGGAGAGAAAGATGACGAGTGAAAAATCACGCGGTCTATAAAAGCTCTAAAAGCTCGAACTTTTAGAAAAGGCGAATCCAATCATATATCAAGCGGAAGCAAGAGTGGGGATGTGAGACTACAACTATATCGGTGGGTACCAATCGTATAACTATATCGTAAATTCATACGGTACTACCGTGTACAAGCACATGGGCAATTTTAGGCCCATAGATAATTGTAGTGGGCTTAATATTCCAACACTCTTCCTCAGCGCAAACGCGAGGAAAATAATAGAAATTCTCGCAGCGATTGCGCTGGACGAGACTCAAACCCATGACCTCCGAAGACCAATGCTCTGATACCATGTAAAGAATTGTATTGAAATATTATTGTGTTATAATATCATTGTGTATATTCATTGACTGAATACAAGCTTATAAAGCTAACTCTGGCCTAACATTGTGGAGATAGAAAACCTAAGACTTTTATTTTATTCTGACTTTCCTAACATGTCCTATTCTGTAACACTTTCATATTTTGTAACATAGGTAGACTTTTATTCTTTAACAACATACGAGGTGAAGGCGCACACCTTTACCATTTGTTGGTAAAAACAACACTTGTGCTAATACTTGCATATTTGCTAACTATATCCTCCAATGAAAAATGCTGCCTCCACCAATAGCATGCTCGGTTCTCAAGATCCAAATCAAGATGATGAATCTTTTCTATAACCTAATTGCAAGGAGATATTCTCAAATGATTTGGATCTGTCAATCCAAAAAGCTCCAGGAAGTAATGAAGAATCGGCAGAGAATGATCAATCAGTCTTTGCCAACTTCTTGTTTCTCCCCATCTAACCCGATTCCTTGTAGTGCCTCTCCTCTCCACTCCTCATTTGTCTCATGATAATCCTGATTATTATGTTTCTAGTGTGGTGGAAATGAAGCGTAGAAACCAGGACCCTTATTGGGGAGCGTAACATATCTACCCCATCTTTTTCTTTTGCAGTGAGGTCAGGCACCTGTGAAGCCAGCAAGTGGGCCATGATCACATCTTGGCATTGCAAGGACATTGGTGCAACATAATCTGCAAATAGAACTCCATAGAATTCCTAATGCACGGGTACTATTGAGCATAAAATATATTTCATGTTTGATACTGAAATGGGGGCAAAAATTCATTATAGCCTCAAAAACAATTTTTTTTCGAAATTATCCAAAATCGTGGATTAGAACCTTTGAAATTGAGCAAAACATTTGACTTCAAAAATACTAAGAAAATTTAAAGGCCTAGACTTGGATAAATAATGTTTATTGTGACGTTAGGTATGGAAATGGGAGCAAAAATTCAGTGATTATCTTGGAAACAAAAAAATTGTCAAAATAGTCCTAAATCATGGGTTAAAGCCTTTGAAATTAAGCAATAATTTTGATTTTCGAAAAAATAATAATACTTAGAGCTCTAGACTATGATTTCCGTGACTTTTTATTATGATGTTAGGTATTGAATGGAAGCAAAATTCAGCAGTTGTCTGAAAAAAAAATTAAAATTGTCAAAATTGTCCAAAAATCGTGAATTAAAGCCTTTAAAATTGAGCAAAACTTTTAATTTTAAAAATTTTTTAAAATCAAAAGTTCTAGACTAAGATCTATGTGACTATGTTTACCGTGACATTAGCTATTGATATGGGAGCGAAATTTAAGTGGTTAACTAAGAAAAAAAAATCAGAAATTGTTTTAAATTGTGGGTTAAAGTTTTTGAATTGAGCAAAAAATTTGACTTTTAAAATAATAAGAAAATTTAAAGGCCTAGACTTCATTATATGATACAATGTTTATTGTGATGTTAGGTATGGAAATGGGAGCAGAAATTCTGTGGTTATCATAGAAACAAAAAAATTGTCGAAATAATCCTAAATCGAGGGTTAAGCCTTTGAACTCAAGCAAAAATTTTGATTTAAGAAAAAACTAATAACACTTAAATCTCTAAAATATATAGGATCTATGTGACTATGTTTATTGTGATGTCAAGTATTGAAAGTGAGCAAAAAGCGATTGTCCGATAAACAAGAAAATTGTCTAAAATCGTGGTTTAAAAGTCTTTAAATTTGAGCAAAAACCTTTAAATTGAGCAAAATTTTTTATTTTAAAAATTTAGAAAATCTAAAGCTTTAGACTAGAATCTATGTGAATATGTTTATTGTGTTGTTGGTATTGAAATGAGAGCAAAATTTATGTATTTAACTCATAAATAAAGAAACTTTCGAAATTGTCAAAATCGTGGGTTTTAACTTTTGAAATTGAGACAAAATTTGATTTTTACAAAACTAAGAAAATTTGAAAATCTAGATTAGGATGTATGTGACTATGTTTATTGTCATGTTTGATACTAAAATGGGGGCAAAAATTCAACTGTTATCTCAAAAACAAGAAAATTGTCGAAGTCGTGGGTTAAAGCTTTTAAAATTGAGCCAAATTTTGATTTTTAAAAAATTACGAAAATAAAAAATGCTAGACTAAGATCTGTGTGACTATGCTTATTGTGACGTTAGGTATTGATATATGAGAGCAAAATTTATGTGGTTAACTTAGAAACAATTTTTTTTTCTTCGAAATTGTCTAAAATTGTGGGTTAGAAAAATTTTGACTTTTAAAATACTAAGAAAATTTAAATCCCTAGACTTGGATATAGGAGACAATGTTTATCGTGACATTACGTATTGAAATGGGAGTAGAAACTCAGTGGTTATCTTAGAAGAAGAAAAAAACCTTCAAAATAACTGTAAATCGTGGGTTAAAACCTTTGAAATCGAGCAAAAAATTTGATTTTAAAAAACTAATAATATTTAAAGCTCTAAAATAGGATCTACGTGGCTATGTTTATTGTGATGTTAGGTATTGAGTGGGAGCAAAAATTCATCGATTGTTCGAGAAACAAGAAAATTGGCAAAATTATCTAAAATTGTAGATAAAGTCTTCAAAATTGAGCAATATTTTTTTTTTAAATTTAGAAAATCTAAAGCTCTAAACTAGGATCTATGTGACTTTGTTTATTGTGTCGTTGGTATTGAAACAAGAGCAAAAATTATGTGTTTAACTCAAAAATCGTGGCTTTAACCTTTGAAATTGTGGAAATTTTGATTTTTAAAAAACAAGAAAATTAAAGCTCAAGACTAAGATCTATGTTACTACGCTTATTGTGACGTTATGTATCGACATGGGAGCAAAATTATAGGGTTAACTAAGGAACAAAACAAATATTCTGAAATTGTCCAAAATCGTGGATTAAAGTCGTTGAAATTGAGAAAAACTCTTGACTTTTGAAATACTAAGAACACTTGAACCCTAGACTTGAATCAATAAGTCTATGTTTATTATGACATTAAATATTGAAGGAGCAAAAGTTATTTAGTTAACTTAGAAACAAAAAAAGACTTTCGAAATAGTCCTAAATCGTGAGTTTAGTTGTAAAAATTGAGCAATTTTTTTATTTTTAAAAGCTAATAAAATTAATTTTTGAGAATAGGATCTATGTGACTATGTTTATTGTAATGTTTGGTATGAAAATGAGAGCTTAAATTCAGTAGTTATCACGGAAACAAATATTTGTCAAAGTCATATGACGTGGATTTTAGCCTTTGAAATCGAGCAAAAATTTTGATTTTCAAAAACTAATAAAACTTAAAGCTCTAGACTAGGATCTATGTGACTCTATTTATTATGATGTTAGGTATTGAAATGGGAGCATAAATTTCATGAAATCGCAACTTAATTCATTCCAAGGTAGCAGAAATGATATTCAATTTTTTGTTGATTGCTTCATTTGCTTGTATATCTTCACAAATTCTTTCAACTATGCTAGCCAATTTTTGAAAAATTTAATTCTTCGCCATGATTTTTTTGTAAAACTAACTTCAACAAGGTCTTGTATTCACGTGCAACGAGGATGATGGCGATAAAGAAGTCTTCAACGGTGATGATGAAAGCTTTAACAAAAGTAATAAAAAAGACAATCAGGATGCACAAACGTGTTCTGATACCAATTGATGTGAAGCACAACTTGCAACTAAAACTCCATCGAATTTCTACAACTAAAATTTACAGTTATTCAACTCTGACAAAAATTCAATTACAATTACGGTCTATTTATATACCAAAATAAAATTCCTAAAACAGAAGTTAAAATCTTACTTGAAAAAGAAATTGTCTAATTCCTAGCTTCAAATATATAGTTATAAAACAATTAAACTTGCAAAATAAGAAAAACAATTCTATCAATATTAAACTCCTAATTTCTAAAATAAAAATACTCTAAAATTGCAAATGTCTTGCATCACTTCTACTATCAGAGCACCTAAAAACCATGTCAAACACCAATGCTCTGATGTCATTTTTTGTCTTGAGTTCAAGATTAGTCCTAAAGTAGCTAAACTAAGTAAAAACATATAATCTGGTAGGTGCCGCAAGGGCATCATGTGGTCTTGTTCGTTTTTGGAAAAAAGGATGTTACATTGCAGCTAATTCACAAATCTTTCTAAAAAAAAAAAAAAAAAAATCACAAATCTTTCTTTTAAATTGTTGTTCAGTTCAAAGACTTTTATCATCATGATCTCTAGCATGTTATGTTTGTATATCCCCTTCCTCTAGACATGAAAATCTATTTTGGTCTAAATTACATAGTTTATGTGGTTCTCATGTTGCTCCTTGCATTTTGATGAGTGATTTTAATGTTTTTATTTTTCCATCAAAAGATAAACAATCAATTGAATTTTTTCATGCACGAGACAAGGAGGGAGAATGCAAATGATTTCCATTATGGTGGAGTTCTGAAATTTCGATAAAGAAAAAAAATAGGAGTGAGTGAAGTGAAATGGTGAACCTTGCAAGTACAAAATGAGACAAATGTGTTGGGATAATGTTGGCTTAATTGTTTTACATCAACTAAGAAGGAATTGTCACTAAGATTTATAAGGAGATAATTCACTCTCTAATAGCAATAATGCCTTTTGAAGAAAACCCCACATCCCAAGGCCCAGATGGATGACCCATTATGATGGTGTTTAAGTTAAGGACAATATTGTTGCTATGTATAGTGGACCAAAGGGTGCGCGTCCTCCAGGTGAATGATCCAGGGTTAGACTCCAGACTATTGCCAAGTGAGTATCCTACAAGTTAATGCAGTGGTTCGACTAGGTGGAGCCAACAATGTCAAAACTAGTCGAGTTCGTACATTGAGTACCACTCTTAGCATCGTGGTCTAGATAGTGGACCAAGGGGTGCGCGTCCTCCAGGTGAACGATCCAGGGTTAGACTCCAAACTCTTGTCAAGTGAGTATCCTACAAATTTGGACGATGTGAAGTTAGTGCAGTGGTTGTGACTAGGTGGAACCAACAACGTCGGGAATAGTTGAGTCCGTACACTGAGTACTACTCTCATGATCGTGGTCCAGATAATGGACCACGGGATGCGCGTCCTCAAGGTGAACGACCCAGGATTAGATTCCAGACCCTTGCCAAGTGAGTATCCTACAAGTCTGGACGAGGTGAAGTTTGTGCAGTGGTTGCGACTAGGTGAAGCCAATAACGTCGAAAATATTCGAGCCCGTACACTGAGTACTACTCTCAGGATCGTGGTCCAGACCCTTGTCAAATGAATATCCTACAAGTCCGAACGGGATAGAGTTAGTGCAATGGTTGCGACTAGGCCTTTCAGAAGTCGTCACTAAGATGTGCGTGCTTGCCTAGCGCGCCAACAAAATGTGCAAGTGTACATCAGTAAACTTTTTCTCATTAACAATGGAGAAAAGGTAAACTTATCATCTAGCATCAAATCAAGATGGATTTGCTAATGGATATCAAATAGATAACTATTGCAATTTTCAATATTTTTTCCTTTAAAATATATTCTTCAAAATTATCCCACATAACATTCTACTGCCTCAATTTCTTATTCAAATCCATTTATTTTGTTAGGAACTTAATTGTACATTCCATACAATAATATTATGGAATTAGGTTTTGCAATCAAGGGTGATATGATAAAATCCTCAAAATATTTATGCGCATCTCATTGTAAAAAACCTCCCACATCATCTTGATTGCAGATACCTGATTGCAAATTTTTTTTGTGTACATTTGTAAATAATCATTGTCGTCTCACTTTCTTGTATGTCCTTTTCTTTACTTACGCACACACCTCACATGTCCAAACCAGATTTTTCTTTCCATTTGGCTTGTTGTATCAAACCTGAAATGCAAAGAAAGATTCGAAGTTGTTCCACTATCATATTATTGTGGTTTATTCTCAAATCCAATAACAAGGATCCAAAGAAGTTGATAATTATACAGACCATTTAGTTTAGAGTGTGATGGGCCAATCCGGATGCTCCACACCACATGGATTAACCTCATATCTTTTCATGTGTCATTATCCAATACTCCTATACCATTTTATATTTACTTTTCCATGTTTTTTCCCCGAGTGATTCTATGTGTCGAGGGAAAGGGCGAGGAAACCAGCGAGGAAAAGGAGGTGGCGGGGGGTGAATCATTCACCCCTCTCGAGATGCGCACGCCAAAAACATCTCGAAAAGGGTGAACGGTTCCCTTTTTCCCCTTACCCCTATCAATGCCTCAATGGTAGGATAAAGAAATAAAACTTTCCACTTCCCTCGGGAACATTAGGACCCATCAGAAATAAAGTGTGCACAAACTTACTAATTCATGTTATAGAGAAGTCAAACAAATAATGGGATTTAACATTATGCCATTTATTTATTTATTTTGCTCAGCTCATACAGCTTGAAAATGGAAAATTGCTTTTTGGATCATAAGTGAAAAGTTTGAATTCTTGAGGAGCATGGATGAAGATAATCAAACATCACAACCTTACGATGGCAGAGTATTACTAATGCCCATTGGGCTCCTGCATATTCTTATTGTTTACCATCTAATTTGTATTTCTTTTCCTCTGCAGAGCCTTCACTTCTACACTGTAGCATAATTTCCCGTTGCTCATAATCCATGGCATTCATTTTTTTAATATAGGTTAGTATACAATTTTTTGAATTTCTTGATTGTGTTATAAAATTTCGATGTAAACAACGTAAATTTCTAAATGATAAAATATTTGAAGCATGCCGAAGGCACAACTGAAAAACTAATGTCATGACATGACCCGATACCCATGCCAACAGTACAGGTACAAGTTAAGTGAAAAGTGTGACCATACCAAAGTCACGGGTGATACGCTATTGAAGATTAAAGTCCCAGTGAAGAAAGAAGCCAAGGGTACGAAAAGTATAGCACATTGTCCATTGATGGCAATAATTCACTACCCAACAACGGAACTGATTGGGAAATGGAGAAAACTCAACAACAAAACAACAAAACAACAACATATTCTATTGAATTATTGAGATTCTAGAAAATAAAAGAGAGAGTGACCACCAAAATAATTCTCTTCAAAAGCCCAAAACGTTTCTTCTTTCTTCCTTATATGCATCTGAGGAGGAAACGCTTGTTTTCTTCTTCCTTTTTTCTTTTGCCGTCAAACCCACCCCAAAAGCAAAGCTCGTCGATTGAAGTAAAAGGGTAAGTTTTTTTTCTTCTCTTCTTTCTCACATTTTGTTGAAATATATTAGTGGGTTTGTTATAGTTTTTGGGTCTGGGGTTGATTGATTGGTGATTTCTGATATTTTTATTGTTTTGAGTTTAATTTATACCTTCTTATGCATTGCTATTCCAAGTATTATTAGTATGTGAGGGTTGTTGAAGAACAATTAGATGCAGATTTTGACATGCCCTTTTAGTTTTGATTGGTGTTGGGGTTGCCCATGTTTGTAATTTTATTGATTGGGTGTGATTCTGTTTGGTTGGTGTTTGGATGGTTGATGGATAATAAGCTTTTGAGTTTTGTGTTTATTCAAAGATGATGTAGTTTGATTGGTTCCACATATTATGTGTTATGACTTCTTAGAGATTAGTTGATGCCCCTAAGGGTGGCCTTGGACTGGGCTGCTTGAATAGTACTACCCTTGTTTTGCATGTGTATATATATATTCTGTGAGAGTTTTTTTTACTTGAATATGAATATATGATTGTATTGGTTTGTTTTTACATCTATATCGTATCTCAATCAGTTGGAACTCTTATTTCCAAGTTCTTAGTAATTTGGGTTTATTCATTTATTTTCATTGCCTATCAACTCTAGAGTGGCTTAGTATACTCCAGTCTGTTTCCGAGGTGTCTTAATTTAATACACCTATGAATTAGGTCTGCCGCCAACTTTTAACGCCCATGATACTGCTCCCATCCCCAACAGAAGTGTTGGGTTACTACCTGGCTATTGTTGATTCACCGCATTTATGAATGTTTTGTTTGCTCTCATGGGAGTTGGTAGATAACCAAAGAATTAAAACCCTTGATTAAGAAATTTTGTTGTACTCTTAAGTCAGTATTGTCACTATTAAGTCATGTTATAAAATTTTACAATAGAGGTTACTACTGTAAAGTGTCTGTATTTTTCCTTTAATAAATCCTAATCAGGGGTTTTGGTATTTTACTTCTGGTTCATGTTCATGGTTGAGATCCTTGAACTAATTCTGAGGCATAAATTCCCTACAAATTGTTTTTCGTAGATTATACATTTCTTTAAGAACTTTTGTACTATTGTATGCATGTTGGAGATACACTGACCTTGTACTTGTGCATGTTTAAAATCTGCTCGAAAGTTTTGTGTGCTGTTTAGAAATTTAGTTTAGTATCGTAGCTGTGAAAATGCATTCATAAATCTTATTGTGGTGTAAAATCAATTACAACATGTGTCACACTTATTTATTTTCTCAATAGTTACCCTGAATTGAATTGTTTAGCACTCTGATATTGATTAGAACATTATACTATTTGGTCTTCAGCTATGACTTTGGTTTAGGTTCAGTTGGATTGCTTGAAAATTTATCATGAACTAATTAATCCAATCTCACCTACTCTTGATTCTTGTTCTTATACATTGAAATCGGTTTTAAAGATTATGGATCCTGTAAAAAATTCTTGAAATACATTCTTATGGACTCTAGTGTACACTGTCCCTGCTTAGATTGTTAAGCCAAAATCATAGACACCAGAGAGTTTTCTGCAAATTTTGCATTTGTAGGTGTCTGAAATGTGGTTTTGGATTAGGTCACTTAACTCAGTTGTGTGGTTCAGAACTAGCTTTGGTTTCAATTGGTAATCTAGTAGCACAACTATCTATTTGGAATACAGTCTATGGTCTGGGTTGGGACTTTTAGCTTTAATTGTCCTTTATCTTTGATTTTTATGTTCTAGTGAATCAAAAAATGTATGCATTCTTTGAAAGAATGTTAAAGTTGATTTGCTTTGCCAGTGAGGAGCAAACCTTCGTATCGAATTAAACTGCTTTGGGCTTCGGCACAAGCTTTGAGTTTCATAGTGGTATTACTCTGAAAAATTGCACCTAGTTGACTAAACCTGTCTTACCTACTCTTTTTCTTGATTCTCATTTTTAATCACCATAATTAATTATTTTAACATTTCAAAACGATTATGCATAAGTTGTTAAGAATTCTTCAATTTTCTATACTTTTATAGCAACAAAAGTCATGTGAGAGTATGGAATTCCTCCATAAATATTGTTGAAATAACAATGAATTTTTATCGAAAATCGCCTAGTTTTTTTTGTTGTGGTCATATCGCGTTTCAGGATTCATTGAAAAGAGAATCCTATGATATATTAAAAACTAGTGTATTACCCATGTCGTTGGCACAACCACGCACTTCCCCTACATAATATGTATTCAAGCCTTCGGCATGGCTACTGTGACATTCCTTCGGCGTAACGTCGTGCCTTTCGACACTCCCCAACTAAAGTAAGTAATATTTTATGACATAGTACTCAATATCAAAATGAACAAAAAAGATTAAAATGTTTTTAATTTCATTTATATATTTTTAAACATTTAAAATAAACAATAACATATAGTAAAACAAAGTAGTAGACAATTTACATGTAGTGATTCTCTATGTTTCTCAAACTCATTTCATACCTATGTCCATATTCAATGTCAAAAGTGGTCCATTCACATAAAAGTATAAATTACCAACATTCAAAATCAAAAGTTTCATTCACATAAAAAAATAAAAAATAACCATCTTTCGAGTAAAAGTAACCAAAAAATTAACATCTCAAATGTCTCTTGTTGACATAGAAGTATTTATCTAAATGATATCGCTAGTTGGGCTTAATATATATATATACATATACATAAAAGAAAGGACGCAGATGGTCAAGTTGCTTCATCTTTACTGGGATTTCTTGTGTGGAGATGAATGCGCAAAGTAATTCACGGTGAGATACTGAACGCACACATTAAACTTGCAGGAAAACTGTTACTATATGTAACTATAATGAATTAAAAAAACACTTCAAAAACCACAAATAATAGAGAGTGAATTTGAACTTATCACATTTCTACAACCTAATTATTAGCACTCCACATCCTCAAATTTAAATCCAAAACTCCTAATCCAAAATTTCCCAAAGTGTGAAGAGAGACAGAGATTTAAGCTCTCTCCACTTGATGCTAATAGAGTTCTATCTTGTTTTATGGTGGGATTGAGATTTAAGAATTTGATTGAGTTACGTGCTTAGGCTTGCCTGATTTGCTATGTGCCTGTCGTTTCTCACTTTTTGTTGTTGTTACATTGATGTTTAGATTGAATGGGGCACTAGAATGATTAGGAACATCAAAGAAACATTTAAATTTGTGAAAAAAATACATTTATAAAAATTATAGAAAAATAAAATCTTTATAAAATTTTGTTTCCAGTGGCACTGAGGTGGTGGTAAATTTCCATTGCACCTCACCACGCCCCACAGAGACTCCCACTCGATATCAATATGCTGTATAATAGGAGATATCGGAAATTTTACTATGTTTTGGAGTAGGATAAATAGATGCAGAGCCTGCTTGTGGTCAGGTCCTTCCCTGCAGTGAAGTGGAACAAAGCAATTGTCTATAGTCTTATAAAAACTGTGGGATAGATGAATTTGGTGTAACTTGATAAAGAAGCAATATTTCTGCACCATGAATGTGATGTTCCCAATGACTGCACCATGGATGTTACAAATGACTGGTCTTGAGCTTGGAGGTGTATCTTGGGAGCAGGAGGATTTTCAACCAACAAGCTAGATTACTGGAGAGTTCCCATCCAGAGAGTTACATTGCTCATTGGAGATGGGAGAGCTCACTTTTTTGTCTGACCCTCGGCAGCCAGAAGGTATCAATAAAACTTGTGAAATGAGGTCTGTCTAAATTAGATAATAGTTAAGTAAGCATTTTGGTTGATAGGGGAAGATGAGACTCCTCAAGGGATTGTGTTGTAGCTGTTATAGTATGGAGAGTGGTTCACCAATTAGCATCCTTTCTATTAGAATTGATACTCTGATATGGGTGCCCAGCACCAGAATAGGATTGCAACTCATCTTAGTCAAGTTCTGAAACCCACCCTGCTCCTTGTGCCTTGGTTTAACTTAGTATGGAAAATCTTAAGCTCCACCCTCCCACCACCGCTCAAGAGTTAAGATGTGGAAATGGTTCTTCTTAACGAAAACAGGGTTAAAAATTCAAGATACCTTGGGCATCCTCTATTCTGCTGACTGTTCCAGTTATAGTGGAGAGAATGAGAATCATCCCACCTTTGAATGTGGGTCAGTCAAAGCTGTATGGAAGGAGCAAATAAAACTATCCTTCCAAGTATTGATGAATGACATTGGGTTATGACTGAATGTCAAAGTAACAATCCCAGAAGGAAGATTCTGAGACTGTTATTGTAATGACAGTGCAGCTATGGTTTAAGGAGAGTAAAGCTATGATGTTGGAGAATTGGGATTTTCAATGCAGAACTGTGTTATTAAGTTTTCCTCAAGATTTAGCTTTGGTGCTAGAGATGTTTTATCTTTTTGCCTTGCTTGAAAATTATGATTTTTAAGCACTAGTTGTTACTTTTTTTTTTTTTTTTTTTTTTTCTGATGCCATTTGAATATTTGGTACCTATACCCGGCCTTATACTAAACGAGAAAGCATTTCATAAGTTTCGTGTATTACATCTAACATGTAGCTGAAAACCTGGATATTTCCTTTTAGTTGGTGTTAAATCTTTTTTGGATTTCTTTAACATTATCACTTTTAATCTATGTATTAAGGGTGATTTGTTTTAAAAACAATTAAAATCTCAAGGCTGACATGTGTTGGACACTCCATGCTTTGGTCAATTTCACATAACTTTCAAAAATTTCAATTTTAAAGGCAAGTTAGCAAATACATGTGTGGTCAGTGAATGACAAGTGAAAATATGACTAATAATATAATGTTTATATTTGTGAAAACAAATAATATGGCAATCCCTAGGTTTGTTCATCTCCTATCCATATTGGCGCGTCATTAGATAGCTGATAACCATAAATTTTACATGACTTTTTTCCTGAAGCTATTGGAGTGTCTTTGATTGCATTTTTAATCTTTGTTTATGGTATTCTTTAAATTTCAGATGGAAGAAGAAAATACTCAGCATGGGCATATCATTGAATTTAGAAGAGATATACCAGATCTGAGACAAGGAGGTAGCAAGCTTTGTGATGAGGTTCCTTGTGGGTTCTCTGATGCGGCAACTAACTCCAAAGATGCCCATGAACGAGCTGCAGCTATGCGGAAGCTTTGGACAACAGTTGTACTTTGTGTCATCTTTATAACTGTTGAAGTTATTGGTGGAATCAAATCCAATAGTCTGGCAATTTTAACAGATGCAGCACATCTCCTCTCAGATGTTGCAAGTTTTGGAATCTCTTTATTCTCTCTGTGGGCAGCCAGTTGGGAAGCCACCCCGCGCCAATCTTATGGATTTTTCAGGATTGAGATCTTGGGTACTCTGGTTTCTATCCAACTCATCTGGCTAGTAACTGGAATAATAGTTTATGAAGCGGTTTATAGGCTCATTAATGGTACGACTGCGGTCCAAGGCTCGCTTATGTTTCTTGTTGCAGGATTCGGCGTGATTGTTAATCTCATCATGGCTCTGATGTTGGGCCACGATCACGGCCATGGACATGGACATGGTGGCCACGATCACGGCCATGGTCATGGACATGGTGGCCACGATCACAGCCATGGTCATCATGGCCATGATGATGTACATGGACATGGTGGCCATGATCATGTACATGGTCATGACCATGGGTCAACTATTTCCAGGCATGACAGTGGGCATTCCGAACACGAGGATCACATTAATGAGCCATTGATTAAGAAGGCCGAGGGGAAGAAGAGGAATATCAATGTGCATGGTGCTTACCTTCACGTAATTGGGGATTTGATCCAGAGTGTTGGTGTGATGATTGGTGGCGCAATTATATGGTACAAACCATCATGGAAAATTGTAGATTTGATTTGCACTCTGATTTTCTCAATAGTTGTTCTGAAAACAACTATTAATTTGTTACGTAATATACTCGAAGTTTTAATGGAAAGCACACCAAGGGAGATTGATGCAACATCGCTAGAAGAGGGTCTGCGTGCAATGGATGAAGTGACGGCAGTTCATGAATTGCACATATGGGCCATTACTGTGGGGAAGATCTTGCTAGCTTGTCATGTTAAGATTACACCCGATGCAGATGCAGATAAGGTATTGGAGAAGGTTGTTGATTATATTAAGAGGGTTTACAACATAAGTCATGTGACCGTACAGATTGAGCGCTAGTGAGGCTGTCTAGTAAATTGTTAGAAATGCTAATTGTGTTATTTTTAGGTTATCCAATTCTGTTTTGTGGTATGAATATCATTTTCACATTTACACTTCTTGGACATTCAAAGTTTGATCAGAATCTGCTGCATATTGTTCAAATGGAAAACCTCTGGAAAGATTATCACATCAGCAGCTTTTATCGGTGACTTTTCATAGGTAGATCTCTTTTCTTCTGTAGAATCTAACAAAATCGTTGATTGGAAGGGAAAGGGCAGCCCTTTTTCCTACTAAAAATTTCATTTCGATAGCATCACACATGAAGTAAAGAGCTTTATTCAAGGACCCTGGCTTTCATTTCTATAGCATCACACAAGTAAAGAGCTTTATCCAGGGACCCCTGGATAGTGGGTTAATGTTAAATTAGGAGCGAGGGTGCAGGCTCTGGGGATTGATGTTTGGTCAATGGTATGAGGGATGAACAATTCTTAAGAGCCAAGCACCTAGCATCAGGGGAGTCTCAAGAACGTGATTAAGATGAAGAAAATAGATGAAGATGAAGAACAGAAGAACAAATGAAGAAAATAAGATGATGGAAGGTCTTGAGGTTCTCTGGCGCTAGGGGCCTGGCTCTTAAAAATTGTTGATGAGGGATACTGATGGTTGGTCTGGGAAGGACCTGGGAGGTGGTGGGTGGTTTTGCTGATGGATAGCAAATTGTTGGTTTGCTGGGGTGTGAGGTGGTTGTCTTGTTGAGGAATTGGGAAGTGATGGTCAGTTCAGTGGGCATCTAGAAAGGCCAAAGGAAGGTTGATGTGGCACTCCTTTAGTATTTTGATTTCCCATGACCTTGGTGTCGGACATAATTTTTGGATAATTTGAAGAGGTCCTGGAACATTATCTACATGCCATTAAAATGTCTCTTTTTGCCTTGTAAAAAAAATTGAGGAGGTACTTTTGTTTTTGAGCTAACCTCTTAATGTATTTCAAATTAATGGAAGTATGACCTTCTTTTGTTTTTTGTTTTTTTTTTAAATAATTGAACATGCAATCTGTTTGAAAGCAAGATTGGATTTCAGTCCAGCTTACTGATTGGACAGTCATGGATGTGAGAAGGAAAATTAAGATAACAAAGGAAAGGCCTCGAGAAATAAGAAAGAATGGCACCCACCATTAGCAACACCCATCCAATTGAAAGCCTCAAAACCTGCCACATCAGATCAGACCTATCCATATGGGAATGAATGAGTGGCCTTCCATCCCAAACTTCGGAGAAGAAGAATCTCACTCAACACTCCAACAATATCTACCCTTCTTCCCTTCCCATGTAATTGAAAAAACCAACTTCCCATTCCATACTTTGTTAAAACATTCATCATCCCTGCCTAACAAAGGGTCTCATTGAGGTCAATTTAGCCATGGCCTCAACTTCAGCTACTCTTTCTATCTCTTCTTCAGTTCTCATCGATGGCAAAGCCTCACGACCAATAGCTGCCGCATCCGCACAATGTGTGACACTCCCCACTCTTCCACCATCACCAATGCCACCACAAAACCGTGATACTTGGAAGTCTGCAGCATACTGTATGTACCTCACTCACTCTACCTATTTATATGTAGAGTTTCCATTTTTTGTGTGATTTCAGATTCTTATTGTATATTTTTGGGGTCATACGATTTGAATGTATACGAAATATTCCACAGGTCGTAAGATTGCCCGTAATGTGGTTGCCATGGCCACTGGTGATGCACCGGCTGAAGTTGCAACAACCGAGTTGCCCGAGATTGTCAACACAATTCAAGAAGCAGTAAGAAGTTATTTTTCAGCTGGCCCTGGGCAGTTTGTGTATATTCTGTTGAAGCATTGATATATATGATATAATGCATATGTTTTTTTTAGTTTCATATGTTTCTTACTTGATTACTATTATTTCAAATAAGTTTAAAAATCGCTCTTATGAAAAGGAATAAAATTGGTCTCGTTTCAAAATATTCATCGTGAAGTCATTTTGCATTTGGGAATGAGTCTGGAAAGAAAAACAGAAGATAGAAAAGTTGAAACGTTTAGGAAATTAAAACTTGGATTAGTGAAATGTTATACATAGTTTGTGTTGAATGAAATTTCTGACTGTCATTGCAGTGGGACAAGATGGAAGACAAATATGCCATGACTTCACTTGTAGTTGCTGGTTTAGTTGCTCTATGGGGCTCCACAGGGTTGATTTCTGTGAGCATAAATTCTTTCTAGTATTTACTGCCCTTCAAATTTCATTGCAATTCATCGATTAAGACTGATCAGATCATTATATGCGAGTTGAAGATCTATTGATACTTTGTATGATACATATTGAAAGAAATTTTAATATGGACTTTCTCTATATTTGCAGGCCATTGATAGGCTTCCTTTAGTTCCCGGAGTTCTTGAGCTTGTTGGAATTGGTTATTCTGGGGTAAGTTCTGCACCTAATAATACTGCTAATATATATGTTGTAATCCTTATTAGTTGAGAAGTCTGCTATCAAGAAATATTGTTGAACCATTAGTCAGTTACATTTGTCTTACTGATACAAAACCCTTGTATTTGGCAGTGGTTTGCATACAAGAACTTAGTTTTCAAGCCTGACAGGTAAAAACATCAACAATTTAATAGTGTTGAACCTTACCAGTTTATACTGGATTAAATGAACTATAGGTTCAAAAGCTTTCTTTAACAAGAAAATTAAAAAATTGTATTTGCAGGCAAGCATTGATACAAAAAGTTAAGGACACATACAAGGATATAATTGGGAGCAGTGCTTAGAGCAACAGATTAATCGTTCCATCCACCATCATCACCAATGCTATCTAAACATTATGTTTCGTGACAAAAATCTGAGCTCTCTAAAGTATCGAAAGATCTGAAGCTTCTCTATTTTATTTTTGTTTGCAAATTTAAAGCTTCTAACAGGATCAGTGAGAATAATTAATGTATCACAGACACCATTGTACTTAATTTGTCTTGCAGATAAATGTATGTATTTACGGTACACATCCATGCATTTCCTAAGATCCTCATGAACTTTCACTACACCAAATTGACACTTTTGTAACAACTCTCAAAACAGTATCACTTTTGAGATGTTACAATCCACCAAACAATTTCAAATCAAAACTAAATTTAGTCATAAAAATGAAAAACAGTAACACAAAACAAATGATACAATAAGTTGGATCATCATGAATAGTATCACTTTTATAACCATACTCTTCATGGTGATACTATTATTGTATCATTTTGTTTTGTATAAATGTGTAAAATTGTTAGGTGAATTGTTACACTTCAAAAATGATACTGTATTGGGGGTTGTTAAAAAAATGCCAATTTGGTGTAGTATTTGACCATAATCATGAAAAAGATACTCGACAAATATAAGGGATTTGACAACTTAAAAGAGCTCGTAGATGTGGGTGGTGGCCTTGGAACTACACTTAAGATCATTACTTCTAAATATCCTACGATTAAGGGTATTAACTTCGAAGGATATTTAGAAGTAATGATCTTAAGCGTAGTTCCAAGGCCACCACCCACATCTACGAGCTCTTTTAAGTTGTCAAATCCCTTATATTTGTCGAGTATCTTTTTCATGATTATGGTCGAATGATTAAACATTGCTTGGTTCAAGATCTCATTGGTTCAAGATCTCATTAAATCTGGGATCAATGCCAGGTAATTCAAATATATTTACACCATGAACCCTGTTAAATGATATTCCTCCTTCCACAATTGCATCTTTCAAGTGGTACCTATATATTCACCAAACACAAAAGATTGCATAGATTACAAGCTAAACTAACTAATTTAAGTGTTCTATCACTAGATACTAAAATTAGGGTGAGTATATTGCTGCAGAATCAATTAAACAGAGCGATAGTCAGTGACGGAGTCAGGATTTTTATTGAGAAGGGGGGGGGGGGGGGCGGAGTGATGTCATAATTAATATAATTAATTAAATATAATATAAAAATTAGTTACTTTAACATGATTTTTTTTTTAAATATAGCAAAAAGGGGAGTACAACAAAGACAGTCATTGAAGATGATTGCTACTATATTCATTGAAGATGATTACTACTTCTAGAAACACAACAGAAGAGAATGGTTTGAATCATTGATTACTACTACATGAAGAAAAGGAGGACGAGATTGGGTTGCTTACGATTTTTTTGTGGAGATGACCAACACAGTGATTAATGAAGGCACCTGGTACCTAGAAGAAGAAGAATAAGGTGGTTTGGATCCTACTGAATCTTGTGAAGATGAGCTCAAATAACTCAATGATGAAATATGGGGGGGGGGGGGTTTCCCTCATCTTATCCAATCGATGGAGTGTGAAGAAGAAACTGTGGATTTTAGTTTCTTTGAGGAGCGGTTTTCCTGTTTGGGGGGCAAAAATACATTTTTGCCCCCCCTTTTAAAACACCTTTTTGGAGTATGTGTTTAAAGATGGGGGCAAAAATGTATTTTTGCCCCCCAGGTAGGGAAACCACGTTGGTTTTCCAGGCCCGCTAGAATTTCTGTTCTTTAAGAGATTTGAGGGATTTAACCTCTACCTCAAACTCTAAAAGTAAAGTTTGAATTTGATATGTACATTATTTGAAGGATGAAGTCCTGGTTGAAGTAAAAAGTGGAAATAAAGGGGCAAATAAAAAAACTAATTGGAGGACAAATAAATTATTAAAAAAAAATTCTCAAAAGTCAGTGGGGGCAAGTGCCCCCACGTAAATCCGTGCCTGGCGACAATAAAACAAAAGGCCTTGCAAATGTCTTGAAAACCTCTTCTCGATGGTTTTCAACTTGTTTTTTCCCAAATTTATAGGATGTAATAGCGGAAATTCTGAGTAGGTGCAAATTCTCTCAATTTGTGACCTATCATACAATCTATTATATAAATGGGTAAATGTTCTTTCCCATTATGAATAGCAATTGTATGGGCGATCATTTTGTGGATAATGGCAGGTGCTCAGGATCAAGTTACTATTATTTCTTTTTATGTCCTTTGATTGAACTTTTCAAATTTTTTCCACTAAATGATTAGCTACAAAGGGTTTTTTTTAGTGTTCTTAGTGAATGTGTCACAACAAATACCTCCTATTTTTATTTTATTTTTGTAAAGACGAAGAAACATATTCGATTTAATACTCCTATTTACTATGGCGATGGAGAATCAAACTATCACTATATATTATCTTTTTTCTATTTCTTCTTCCAATCGCAGGATAACCCCAAGGGTTTTTTTTCCTACCAATTGGGGCCCTCCCTTCATCACCCCCATGGGGATGGTCTACAGGATTCGAAACTACCCCTCTTACTGCAGGACGCTTATCTAGCCAACACTTAGATACGGCTCTACCAAAAGTTTTTTGATTTACCCCAAGATTACCCACTTGTCCGACTGTTGCTGAGCAGTTTTTAGATATCAAACGAATCTCCCAGATGGTAATTTTAATGTGTCTGATTTAACCTCTTTTGCAATTAGTTTTACTACAACACCCGCAGCTCTCGCTAATTGTCTGCCCTTTTCAACTGTGATTTCTATGTTATGTATGGTCATGCCCAAGGATATATCAGTTGAAGTAGATTCTTCTTTTTTTATCATCAATCGAAACGCCTTCCCAAACTGTACAAGCTTCTTCCAAAGCATACAACTTTTTGGATGTATATAATGATATCTAGACAAATGGATCTTATATGAATCGTATGATGAACCACATGAGTTGATATATTGATATCCAAATCTGCCGAATCACTCATATTATGATCTTCTACATCCTAGGTTTCCCCGTTCATTCATCTGGCTAAAGTTCTTCATGTAGCATTCAAACCGTTTTTTTTTCTTCTTCTGGAATTGGAAATAAAATTATTTTTTTAAGTTCAAAAACTTGCTAACACCTAGGCCGAAATTTTTAGAACAGAGCGTAGTAGGGGAATGTATTAAGGTATGTGTACTTGTGCACTAGAAAAAAAAATAATGCCTGAAAAACATTTTTCGTATAAAATTTACTAACCAGCTATCCATTAAGACTTTATCCTGAATAAACATCAGGAATGGAGCCAACGAAACTCCATCTTCGTTCCGAACAAAATACTTGCAAACTGGAGCCAAGCCATACAGCCTTTCCCCGGTGCCATCCTCACGTGCGACGACGTTGCTGATGAGAATTGAAGAACTGGCAAGAAGATGGAGGATCCGATCAAGCATAACGGGGGCATCCACATTTTTTGTGGTAATGTTATCCGCGATTTCTTTTGCGGACAGTTGCGCACCTACACCTGCTTTGGCTATGATCTCGAACACGTCAAGTTCGACCACGGCTCGCAGTACCATTGGCAAGACCGACGAGGTCCCCAGTTGCAGGGCAAACAAAAAATTTCCTTCATCTTCATCAATGGTTGTAACTTGGTTTTGGTTCGAGCACATCTTCACCGTCTAAAAGTTTATGAGAATAATGAAGAGTCGGGACTATTTTATATGATTCTGCGTGAGAAGGAAAATTAAGATAATAGGTAGGTAGGAATAATTGACTGAATAAGGTCTCAAAACCTACCACATCAGATCAGACCTATCAAGATGGGAATGAATGAGTGGCCTTCCATCCCAAACTTCGGAGAAGAAGAATCTCACCCAACACTCAAAAAATATCTACCCTTCTTCCCTTCCCATGCAATTGAAAAAACCAACCTGCCATTCCTTTTACTTGTTAAAACATTCATCATCCCTACCTAACAAAGGGTCTCATTGAGGTCAATTTGATACTTGAAAGTCTGCAGCATTATGTATGTACCTCACTCACTCTACATATTTATTTGTAGAGTTTACATTTTTGTGTGATTTCAGATTCTTAGTGTATATTTTTTGGGGTCATGCGATTTGAATGTATAAGAAATATTCCACAGGTCGTAAGATTGCCCGTAATGTGGTTGCCATGGCCACCGGAGATGCACCGGCTGAAGTTGCAACAACCGAGTTGCTCGAGATTGTCAACACAATTCAAGAAGCAGTAAGAAGTTATTTTTCAGCTGGCCTTGGGCAGTTTGTGTATATTCAGTTGAAGCATTGATATATATGATATAATGCATATGTTTTTTTTTTTAGTTTCATATGTTTCTTACTTGATTACTATTATTTCAAATAAGTTTAAAAATTGCTCTAATGAATAAAAGGAATAAAAATGGTCTCGTTTCAAAATATTCATCATGAATTTATCAAGTACGTCATTTTGCATTTGGGAATGAGTCTCAAAATGTTGAGAATCAATGATTCTCCTATGATATAGTGATATGATTAGAATACTATAGGGATATAATTAGGATATTGTAGTTATGAAAATCTTAAGAATATTATAGTTGTGAAACTGAATTGTATTCTTATCAGAAGTTACCTAAAGCTACTAGAATACTTCTTGTATAAATACTCTTGCTTATATAATGAAAAACTTATCCTGACATATTATTTTCTCCATACCATTGTTTTACATGGTATCAGAGCCAGGCTAATCCTAGCTCTTGTTTCAGCCGCTAGCTATCACTATTGTCATCTTTCTTTCGTCATCCCTTTACCATGGGCGATAATACAGAGATTTCTTTGGCTGTGAGGAACTATGAAACTTCTAGCCATTTTTTTATCCATCACTTTGATCACTCTGGAATGGTGCTTGTCTCCAAGCTTCATAATGGAAACAACTACGCAACATGGTGTCATTCTATGAGCATCTCCCTAAGCTCGAAAAATAAGTTAGGATATATTGATGGAACGCTGGAGGTACCCTCAGAAGAGACAAACTTGAACAAGTTTCTTCTTTGGCAACGTTGCAATGACATGCTGCTTTCATGGATTCTTAATTCCATTGAACCTGACATCGCAGACAGTGTGATTTATTCATCTACAATGCATGAGGTTTGGGAGGATCTCAAAGAAAGATTTTCCTAAAACAATGCTTCAAGAATCTTTCAGTTGCAGCGGGATCTTTCCTCTCTTTCTCAAGAACAAATGTCTGTAGCAAGTTATTTTCCCAAACTAAAAAAATATGTGATGAATTGTCCTCATATAATGATCTGTCCTTGTGTTCTTGTGGTGCTATGAATAAAAAAATGGAGCGTGATGAGCGCAATGTTCTAATGCAATTTCTTATGGGGCTTAATGAGTCTTATAGTGCAATTCGTGGTCAGATCTTGCTCATGGAACCCTTGCCTATTTTGCGCAAGGCTTATTCCCTTATTACACAGGAAGAAAAACAAGAGTTGGGCACATCCCGTCCTTCCATTGAATCTGTAGCCATATCAGTTCGTCAAGGTACCCGTCCTTCCATTGAGTCCGCAGCCATGGCAGTTCGTCAAGGCCAAGCACCTACTAATGCCAGTAAGATGGCTTTGCGTTGCACATACTTCAACCGAGACCACCATACTGTTGATACCCTTACAAGTTGCATGAATTTCCACCCGGGCATCGTTTGCATGGTTCTAATAAGCCTAAGGGAAGTCCCATCAAAGGGGGAGCAAGCACCAGGACTGTGAACCATGTGAACTCGAACCCAACATTAGAAAAAATCCAAGTGTCATGCCTAACTTATCTGAGATCCAATATAACAGATTCAAAATATGATGAGCGAAAAAGACTCCCACCAATCCTCGGGTAATACCAAACATTTTCATGATCTCAATTGGATTATTGATAGTGGCACTACAGACCATATCACCTCAGCTTCTCACATGCTTAGAGCCAAAGCTAAAAATCCCTCTATGTAGCCAGTAATGTTGCCAAGCGGAGATACAACACCCATTAGTTCCACTGGAACTTTATCTCTTAATTTTCATATTTCTTTGAAAAATGTTTTATGTGTTCCTACCTTTAAAGTCAATCTCATGTCTATCTGTCGCATCACAAAGGGATTATAGTGTTCAATGACTTTTTTTTCCTTCTTGGTGTATCTTGCAATACCTGGCAACGAGGATGACGATTGGTTTGGATAAACAACGTGACGAGCTTTATCACTTAGTGGCGTTGCCTTCTGACCAAGCACCTTCTACCAACAAACCATCCTGTCATTTTGCTTCCGCAGACTTATGGCATCGCCGTTTAGGTCACCCTTCTTCTTCGCATTTACATGTTTTAGGCAAAACTTTTTTAAATCGTTCCTCTAGTTTGAATAATGTTTGCGACGTCTGTCATTTGGCAAAACAGACTCGCCTTCCGTTTAGCGAAATTTCAATTTTCACTGTGAAACTTTTTTCCCTTATCCATTGTGATATTTGGAGACCTCACAGAACTCCTTCAATCTCTGAGGCTCAATTTTTTATAACAATTGTGGATGAATTCTTTCGATTTACTTGGGTATTTCTTATGCACGACAAAAATGAAACACAAGGACTACTTAAATCTTTTTTTTTCATGGTTAAAACCCAATTCAATACCACCATACAAACTATTCATGTGGATAATGGGGGAGAATTTTTTTCATTAAGGAATTTTTCCAAAGATCATGAAACTTTATATCAACATACTTGCGTCACCACACCACAACAAAATGGTGTTGCCGAATGTAAGCATCGTCATATCCTTGAAACTGCACTGGCTTACGCTTCCAAACTAACCTCCCTCTTCATCTCTGGGGATAATGCATACTCACAATAGTTCATTTAATCAACAGGTTGTCCTACTTCTTTCCCACAAAACCCCATTTGAGAAATTGTATAATGCAATACCATCCTATACACTTTTTTTTATTACTTGAAAAAAAATCTTTTACATCAGTCGGGGGTACATGACGACTTTACCTGATAAAAAGAACCAGAGGACATACATCATAACAAACCCAAAATAAATATTGACCAAACCCCTAGATCAATGCCTGTACTTGTTGTTACTTTTCTTCATTCTAGATGATCTTCGAGGAAATACCTTGATGTCTTTGAAGTCCACCTCATCAAATCTTTTCGATAATCGAAGTTGGTTTGTCTTTAAACCTGACACTAATCTTGATCTAATGGTGTATTCATCCAAATCTTCTTCTGAACTGATTTTATCCAAAATGTCGATATCGGTCTCCATTTCGATTTCGCTATTAGCGTTACGAACCAAATAGTTAATATGTTTTATATTCGGTGCTTCAAGTACTACTGCGTCCACTAAAGTTTCGTCATCTTATACAATACCCGCATCTGCTGGAACCCCTATCTTCTGGCCATGCACCTTGTCACCACTATGAACACGAGTCTGAGCACCAACGTGAGCTCCACTGCCAGCACCATTGCCAGCGCCATAGACAAACCCACTGTCAACGTGATCATCTTCAGCTACTGCATCCTCCTTTGTTGGCCCGGAGTTGCTGCCTGGAATCATTGCATTTATCTGTAGAGAAGCATTCCCATTGCTCTTCTTTTTCCCTGGGCTAGAGATCCCGACATCCCCGCCTACAGCCTTGATCGAAACCCCCTGCGCCCTCCCTGGTTCCAATTGGTTAACATACTCGTGCTCTCTTTGCGGCCTTGAGCTGCTACCTGAAGCATTATCACATTCTTGCAGAAAAACTTGGCCATCATTCGCATTTTTCCTTGGGATCAACTTCTCTGGATCATCATCTACAGCATGTGATGTTTTGTTCATGAGATCAACCTGCTCTATTGGTGACGCTACGTACTCTCCAGAAACAGAGCGTACATGCTCTGCTCCGAGCGCGACTTGCTCTGACAAAACAAGCCTTGTTATTGGCAGAACACGCTCTGGCTGGGACAAAGCAAGCCTTGAAATTGTCTCTCCTTGTTTTTCAATCGCTTTTTCAATCTCAACAGCTGTGTACCCCGCCTCAAGAAGTCATTCCTCCGTTGTTTCTGGTTCTACCATGTCACTGATTGGAGCCTTCTCCTTACAAGGCAATTGATTATTCATTAGATTACTCTCATCTTCAACTATGTTCTCCGTAAGTGACTCGAATTTGTTCGACAACATGACATTCCCAGAATCTTTGACCATCGGCCTCTCAGCACCAACTGCCTCCTTGATTTCCTCACCCTGATTATTCTTTACACCACTAGTGCCAGCTTCTGGCTTTGAAACTTTTTTTTTTACCACTGGGACATATTGTTGCTTGATGACTTTGCTTTCCACCTTTTGTTTCTCAGTCTTCTCTTCTTTCACCAAGTTGGGTGTTCTCACATTGCCCTTATGACCTAACTTTTTTCTACAATAATCCTCCTGATGCCCTAGCAATGAACAATAATCACAATATTTGAAACTCATTATTCAATCTTTTGCCGAAAGCCCCTATTGTTAGATCTATCTATCCAAATTCTACTCGGTAACTTTTCCGCCAAAGTCATCTCCACGCAAACACGGGCATAACCCGGGCGTGAAAGACATCGAGTATGATCATCCATGCGCAAAAAGACACCAAAAGAGTTCACAATTGCTTTCAAAAGAAGGGGATGAAATAAATGCAAAGGCAAGTTAGGCAACTCTACCCATAGTGGAACCGATATCGGATCTGCTTTCAGACTGAAACCATCATGCCAGCGGAAAGCTTTGAATCGAACTCCCCGAATCAAGAACGAGTCCCTTGCCAAGACTTTCTTTGCTTCCGCCTCAGATTGAAGCTGGACAAGAATGTGACGTTGATCTAGCAAACCTAGCGAGAAATCGCCTAGAATCCCCCATGTTCGATGTATCAAATCTCGAATATCTTCCAATGTTGGTCTGTAGCTAGAGAAATTTAAGATTATCACGTGTTTTTCCATGAAAGCTTCCCCACGTGTTTCATCAGATGTCGTAAGCCCAATGGATGGTTTTCCTTCTTTCCAGAATCTAGTTCCCTCGACATTTGTTTCTTTAACCTCAACCAGTATTTTTCCAAGTATTTGGGCGAAAGAAGGCTTAGTAGCCTTTTCCGCAGGTTCCTTACTCCCCATTGGGGGAAAGGAAGTGTTGATGGCTAGAGGAGCCGTCATATCACGATGTTCCCTGCCCTAGCCAGGTCTGCACAGCTGAACAAAATTCCTCAAAAGCTAGGCAGAAAGAAGACAACAGGAAAGAGCGGCGACCGTTCGATCTAGTGGCCTTGATTAGTGGCGGCGGCTGTTGGTTTCTAAACCCTTTCCTCTACTATTCTTCTGTTTGGTGGAAGTGAATGAGAGAGTTTGTGTCAATCTAAATCAAGGCAGAGAGAAAGCGACTGGAAAGAGCGGCGGTCGGTCGATCTAGCGGCCTTGATTGGTGGCGGTAGCTGTTATTTTCTAAACCCTTTCCTCTACTATTCTTCTGTTTGGAACCTTAGAAGTGAACGAGAGAGTTTGTGTCGATCTAAATCTAGGCAGAGAGAAAGCAGCTGGAAAGAGCGGCGGCCGGTCGATCTAATGGCCTTGATTGGTGGCGGCGGCTATTGTTTTCTAAACCCTAGCAGAGCTTCATGTTTGTCTCCCCTAGCAGAGCTTCATGTTTGTCTCCCCTTTCCTATACACATTTAAAGGTTGTTGGGTGTCTTGCATATGTCAAACATATCTACACTTCTCACAAATTTGATCTACGTGCTAAGCAATCTGTTTTCCTTGGCTATCTGCATGGGCCAAAAGGCCTACAAACTTTATGATTTTTCCACTCGAAAAATATTTACTAGTCGTGACGTTGTTTTTCATGAAAATATTTTTCCTTTCAAGACCGAGCATACCCAATTCAATCATTTCCCTTTCTTGGGGCCCTTACCACCACCAACCCACCATGATGTCTTACCTACTAGCCTACCCGATGACTCACCAGGGTTGCCCTTTCCCCTACTCCATCTACTCCTCTACCCAATAACACAAAACTCCCCTCTCTTACTGACCACACCCTTCCCTCACCAAATAACCCTTCCTCTTCATCTGAAAGTTCCTCACAAGTGCTTCCTACTTCTCCCATTCATGTCTCTCCACCAACCGCACCACCTCCTCCCCTGTCAGATCGTACCAGAAATTTGCCTAGCCACCTTGACGCCGGGAGAATAGCGATTATCCTGTGGGCTAGTTCAACAGACAATTCACAAGGAATGATCCAAGAGATTCACCCAAAAACACAGAGAAATAACTCTAATGTTCAATTAAATTACTCAAATCAAAGGTTCTCTCTAAAATCAGCCCACAAGCCGGGCTTTATAGCTAAAACTCATCAATATTCGAATTTTACCAAAAATGGCAACACCCCAATAATCATGATAAAACGAAGTACGTAATAAAAGAAATAATCTGCCAAGAATCCGACCCAAATCAAGTTCAGAATCACTTCCTAAACTATAATTGAAATATTACTATAAATGGAAAAAAAACTACCAAAATTAACAAACAGTCTATTCCTAAAAGAAAATAATGCCTAATACTAAAAGAAAATTAAAATATTCCTAATTAAATTGAAAGATTACTCAAAGTTATTTAGTAAATAACTTTGAGAGCAAACTAGGAACCCTAGAAATCCAAATTAGGAACTCTAGGAACCCAAATTAGGAACCCTAGAAACCCTCCTGCATCACACCTCTAGGATTATGTCATCACGTTGCCACCATCCATCCAATCAGAGTCTTCGTCTCCAGTTCCCTCATCAGGTACTCGCTATCCCTTGTCCAATTTTATTTCTTACCATCGATATTCACCATCCCATCTAGCTTTCATTTATAACATCAGCCGTCATGTGGAGCCTCGAACTTATGAGGATGTTGCCTCAGATCCAAATTTGCAACATGCTATGCTCTCTGAACTTCAAGCGTTGGAACTAAATCACACTTGGACTCTTACTTATCTTCCTCCCGGTAAGGTACCAATAGGTTGTCGATGGGTTTACAAGATTAAACATCGCTCTGATGGTTCAATCGAGCGGTATAAGGCTTGCTTGGTTGCTAAAGGGTACACTC
Source organism: Berberis thunbergii (assembly GCA_003290165.1). Classification (NCBI taxonomy): domain Eukaryota; kingdom Viridiplantae; phylum Streptophyta; class Magnoliopsida; order Ranunculales; family Berberidaceae; genus Berberis; species Berberis thunbergii. The sequence goes on along the minus strand of QNQO01002205.1, from coordinate 19,669 downwards.
AGACTGAGGGCATTGATTACCATGACACCTTCTCTCCCACTGCCAAGCTTATCACAATTCGCTATCTCCTTGCCATTGTTGCAGCTCAATCTTGGTCTCTTCATCAGCTCGACGTTCATAATGTTTTTTTTCATGGTGATCTTCATGAAGAAATTTATATGCTCCCGCCTTCCAGTCTACGGCGCTAGGGGAAAATCTGGTATGTCGCCTCAACAAGTCCCTATATGGCCTAAAACAAGCTTCTCGTCAATGGTTTGCTAAGTTATCTGATGCCATACAAGTTATTGGTTTCATTCAATCTAAAACTGATTACTCCCTCTTCACACGTAATAGAGGGAATTCATTCACTTCCCTTTTGATTTATGTTGATGACATATTGATTACAGGAAATGATTTGGGTGTCATCAGTACCCTCAAACAATTTCTTCGTAATCCTTTCCGTATCAAAGATCTTGGGGATTTAAAATTCTTTTTGGGTATTGAGGTACCTCGTTCCAAGAAAGGTATTGCAATTTCTCAGAGAAAGTATGCTCTTGATATTATTAAAGATGGAGGTTTATTAGGAACACGACCAGTTTACTTTCCTATGGAACAAAATCTCAAATTGTCAGACACAGGGGAATTGCTTGCAGATCCACAAAAATATAGAAGGTTGGTAGGGCGCCTTATCTATTTGAACATCACCAGGCCCGATATTACTTATGCAGTTCATGTCCTCAGCAGGTTCATGCATGAACCAAGGAAATCACATTGGGATGCAGCACTCCGTATTTTGAAGTATCTTAAAAGTTCTCCAAGAAGAGGTCTTTTTTCCCCAACCCATAATTCTTTGCGTTTAACAGCTTATTGTGATTCGGATTGGGCTGGTTGTCCCACTACTAGAAGGTCAACAACAGGTTATTGTGTCTTTTTGGGAAATTCACTGGTATGTTGGAGGGCAAAGAGACATAAAATTGTATCCCTCTCTTCAGCAGAAGCCGGGTATCGAGCCGTGACAAGTGCTTGTTATGAAATAACCTGGTTGCGCAACTTATTGCAAGATCTATAGGTGTCACGTCCAGAGACAGCGATGCTTCACTATGATAATCTAGTTGTTTTGCACATTGCGACTAATTCGGTCTTCCATCTGAGAACAAGGCATATTGAAATAGATTGCCACTTCATTAGAGAAAAAATTCAAAATGGTTCAGTTGAAACCAAGTGTGTAACTTCATCTCAACAAGTAGCGGACGTGCTAACAAAGCCGTTAGGAAAAGACGCTTTCAATGGCATGTTGCACAAATTGGGAATTCTTGACATCCACTCTCCAACTTAAAGGGGAGTGTTGAGAATCAATGATTCTCCTATGATATAGGGCTATGATTAGGATACTATAAAGATATTATTAGGATATTGTAGTGGTGAAAATCTTAGGAATATTGTAGTTGTGGAAACTGAATTGTATTCTTATCAGAAGTTACCTAAAGCTACTAGGATACTTCTTGTATAAATTCCCTTGCTTGTATAATAAAAAACTTATCCTGACATATTATTTTCTCCATACCCATGTTTTACAAGGAAAAACAGAAGATAGAAAAGTTGAAAGGTTTAGGAAATTAAAACTTGGATTAGTGAAATGTTATACATAATTTGGTTAAACAATAGCGCTACTGGTTGAAATTTCTGACTGTCATTGCAGTCGGACAAGATGGAAGACAAATATGCCATGACTTCACTTGTAGTTGCTGGTGGAGTTGCTCTATGGGCTCCACAGGGTTGATTTCTGTGAGCATAAATTCTTTCTAGTATTTACTGCCCATCAAATTTCATTGCAATTCATCGATTAAGACTGATCAGATCTAATACACGCGAGTTGAAGATCTATTGATACTTTGTATGATACATATTGAAAGAAATTTTAATATGGGACAATTCATCAAAAAATCACATTCACTCCTTATAAAACTCCATTACCCAATAATTGTTAGTAGAACAAACCTTGTTAACACTTGCAAAACCAGCTAAGTTTGCCAAGGTTTTGAACTCTTGCTCAGTTCTTTCATTACCTCCTGGGCTTTGTAACATCATGATAAGATCAAGTTGACAATGACTTTCATCAACAATGCTAGTTGAACATTATGTTTCGTGACAAAAATCTGAGCTCTCTCAAGTATGGACAGATCGAACTATTTTATTTTTGTTTGCAAATTTAAAGCTTCTAACAGGGATCAGTTAGTATACTTAATGTATCAAAGACACCATTGTACTCAAATCTGTCTTGCAGATAAATGTCTGTATTTATGCTTTTGAGTATGCATCCCAACAAAAAAAACCTTTCTTTGACATTTCTGGTTTTGTAAAATGTTCCAAAATACCTTCTTTTTTTTTTTCTTTCTTCAAGAAGTATAGTGATAGTTCAAGATCATCCATTGAGATAAGCTATATGCATATTTAACTCTGTGATAAGCCTTAGTTTACGTGAAACATAAAGTATATATAAGGAGGAAAAAAGGCTTAGCAATTGCTGACAAGAATCTTAGAATCACCTCACTATATATTGATGAAAATATAAACTAATAGAACAAAGTGATAATCAATGTCCAACATATAAGAATGAACTTGACATATATAGTTTTACAATTCATCAAAAAATCACATTCACTTCTTATAAAACTCCATTACCGAATAATTGTAAGTAGAACAAACCTTGTTAACACCTGCAAAACCAGCTAAGTTCGCCAAGGTTTTGAACTCTTGCTCAGTTCTTTCTTTACCTCCTGGGTTTTGTGCCATCATGACAAGATCAAGTTGACAATGAGTTTTAGCTGCAACAGTAGTCTCTGGCTCTAAAGGAAGAATCGACTCTACTACAATCAACTTTCCATGCTCAGGTAATTCTTCATAACAATTTTTCAGTACAATTCCACACTTTTCATCACTCCAATCATGAAGAATCCACTAGAAATCAAAATTTTGAATTAATAAAGCCACTCAAAGAACAAATTGGTGTAAGATTGATATATACAGTCAAAAAATATCCCATGTTCTTATAGTATTCTAATAACCATGTCTTAATCCAGAAAAATTCTAATTGTCAATCTATTATTTTCATTTTACATTTAATTTAACTCACCTTCATGAAAATTGCTTCTGCTTTTGGAACACTGGCAAACATATCTCCACCAACATGTTCAACGCCTGCATCCGAGTGATCATTCAAACACCCAAGTTATTACTTAAAATAACCAAACTTTTATTTCTGAAAAAGTTTTTGAAATCTCAAGTTTAATCCACTTGTAAAAGCCTTTTGGAAATATTTTTCATTGAATTGAATTCGTGTTTAGCAATATACTTACCAGGGTAAGATGATGCACCATCGATAACATGCGGTAAATCAAAGTTAATACTCTTAATCGTAGGATATTTAGAAGTAATGATCTTAAGCGTAGTTCCAAGGCCACCACCCACATCTACGAGCTCTTTTATATTCTCAAATCCCTTATATCTGTCAAGAATCTTTTTCATGATTATGGTCGAATGATTAAACATTGCTTGGTTGAAGACCTCGTTAAATCTGGGATCAATGCCAGGTAATTCAAATGCATGTACACCATGAACCCTGTTAAATGGTATTCCTCCTTCCACAATTGCATCTTTCAAGTGGTACCTATATATTCACCAAAGACAAAAAGATTGTACAGGATTACAAGCTAAACTAACTAATTTAAGTGTTCCATGACTAAATACTAAAATAGGGTGAATATATTGTTGCAGAATCAATCAAACAGAGCATCAGTCGAACAAAAGGCCTTGCAATGGTCTTGAAAACCTCATCTCGATGGTTTTTCACTTGTATTCCCAAGTTTGTAGGACGTAATAGCGGGTGGCGAGCAAGGGACTAGCGCCCAGAGGCATAGTTGGGCCCTAGGCGGGTTTTTTTGGTATTATAATTTATTATTTATAAAAATTAAGCATAATAGCATATAAATTACTTCCAACTTAATGTCAAGATAAAATGCCAAATGTTAAAAAAAAAAAAAAAAAAAAATTTGTTCTCAATTTTTTTTGAATTGGAAAAAAAAATTTCAAAAACCTCCCAAGCAGCCTAGGCATTTCCTAGCCCCCTTGCGCCTAGGCCTAAATTTTTAGAACAGAGCATGGTAGGGGAATGTACTAAGGTATATGTACTTATGCACTACAAAAAAATAATGCCTGAAAAACATTTTAGTGTAAAATTTACTGACCAGCTATCCATGAAGACTTTATCCTGAGCAAGCATCAGTAATGGAGCCAAAGAAACTCCATCTTCGTTCCGAACAAAATACTTGCAAACTGGAGCCAAGCCATACAGCCTTTCCCCGGTGCCATCCTCACGTGCGACGACGTTGCTGATGAGAATTGAAGAACTGGCAAGAAGATGGAGGATCCGATCAAGCATAACGGGGGCATCCACATTTTTTGTGGTAATGTTATCCGCGATTTCTTTTGCGGACAGTTGCGCACCTACACCTGCTTTGGCTATGATCTCGAACACGTCAAGTTCGACCACGGCTCGCAGTACCATTGGCAAGACCGACGAGGTCCCCAGTTGCAGGGCAAACAAAAAATTTCCTTCATCTTCATCAATGGTTGTAACTTGGTTTTGGTTCGAGCCCATCTTCACCGTCTAAAAGTTTATGAGAATAATGAAGAGTCAAGACTATTTTATATGATTCTGCGTGAGAAGGAAAATTAAGATAATAGGCAGGTAGGAATAATTGACTGAATAAGGTCTCAAAACCTACCACATCAGATCAGACCTATCCATATGGGAATGAATGAGTGGCCTTCCATCCCAAACTTAGGAGAAGAAGAATCTCACTCAACACTCCAAAATATCTACCCTTCTTCCCTTCCCATGCAATTGAAAAAACCAACCTCCCATCCCTACCTTTTTTTTATTATTTTTTTATTATTTTTTTATTATTTTTTAAATTTAAATAAACCTCCAGTGAGGAGGGGCAACTATGAGATGTCAGATCTTTATTATTCGAAAAAAAAATTTATACACTTGTCGGGGGTACATTACGACTTTACCCGAGAAAAAAATATATTCCTAGTATAAAATACGAGGAAAATTAAATTCTAAGCCTAACGCCCCAAGGATACTGCCTAATAAAGTCTAACCAAAGAGAGTTTAGGATAAGACCTAAACCATGAAATTTTAGACCTTAAATGACCTAATCATGAACTAGGCCAACATACAAATGCTAAGTGCTAAGTTCTCCTACGCAAAGCAATCAAGAATCAGACTAGGACCCTACAACCTCTTACATTGCAACCTTGAATAAAAACTTGTATCTTGAAATTGCAAATTGCAACTTGTAATATAACAACTTGCAAGAATCTTGCAATGTCAAAATGTCACTTGTAACTCCCCTGCAACTTGCAGCATATCCACTTGCATAAAAACCCTGCATAACAAGTTGCATTTTGAAATCATATCAACCTTACCAACTGCAAAATTGCAACTTGCAATATGACACCTTGCCAACCTGCACCTGGCATGCCACTAGCAACCATATCTAGCAAACTGCAACGCTAACAAAGGGTCTCATTGAGGTCAATTTATCTATGGCCTCTGGCTGTCACATCCCCAAAATGTGACACTCCCTACTCTTTGATACTTGGAAGTCTGCAGCATAATGTATGTACCTCACTCACTCTACATATTTATTTGTAGAGTTTACATTTTTGTGTGATTTCAGATTCTTAGTGTATATTTTTTGCGATCATGCGATTTGAATGTATACGAAATATTCCACAGGTCGTAAGATTGCTTGTAATGTGGTTGCCATGGCCACTGGATGTCACGCCCCGATTTTTGAACAACCTAAATAAATAGATTGTCCAAAACCAAGGCATGACAAAAACACATTAAATGATACAGTCATAAGGCAGAAAACAACTAATAAACTTCCTCAATATTCTTCCTCTAAAAATGAGGTCCACACGAATAAATGAAAATTTCAATAATAAATTCCCTAAATAAATATCTGTCAAAACTGAGCATTTATATCTAAATCATATATCTGATTACCTAAGAATAATAATAAAGATCTAAAAAGAATAAAACGTGTCGACTCCTCAGCTATCGCCACGCAACTACTATCCTTCCTTAAACTCCAATTAACCATGATAGTTCTCTGGGGCTACGCTCATTAAGAACGTACCCAAATTTGTAAAACAATACAAAATCTAGGTCAGTATAATCATACTGGTGTGAGCAAACTTACAAATCAAGACAATTAAAATAAAATGACAAAATGCAAATTTCACCTTAAGGAAGACAAGTAGTTCTCATTCGAGGTTCGAATTAGCTGTTAGTTTCTTCCCTCAAGGCTAGCCTAGTACAAGCTAAAATAATCTATACACAATTTCAAGGCATGCTCAATTCAATGGTTTTATTTAATTATTTATTTTTGTTATCTAATTCTTGGTTTCTTTTCCACAATCGCACTCTCCTCCTGTGCTGAACACACCTCACCCAAGTGTGTCTCTCTTGCCATCGAAGCCACTCGGAGCGTACATGACCCAAGTGGGGTGCCACCTCGAGTGTCATGTCATCTCACCTGAAGTTCGATCACTGACAAGTATTCTTCCTAAATCTACACGTACAATCGAACTCACATGGAACGGTGCACCGATATCCAAGCAAGTCTGTATACCCATAATAATATCACACGTATACAAGCAAGTCTGTATACAAAAAAATTCTTTTCTTTTCACATTTTTTTTTCGGAGTTGTGGAAAAAGAACATTTACCAAGTATTTTATTTGAGCCATTACTTTTCCAAATCAATTAACATCACATCACATTCCCCTACAATTACCACAGTTATATTCACAACATTTTAACCATGACCACTGTTCTAACATAAATAGGTTATGGTTTATGGAATGACGTCTTTCACTGCTATAAAAATTTTCAACGTTTAGCAATCAAGGCAAAAGCAATGGTACAGAATCACTAACGTTTTCTCTATTTGACAATAAATGATAGAGTTGGAATGAGAAGGAGACTTACATATATGAAAAGAAGAAGAAGAAAAAAATATGTTGGGATGTCGCCATCCACCATCCCATCCACAAACAAAACATTTTTCTAAACCTATTTACCATTTATCTTTTTTTTTAAGATCTTTGTCAGTGATGATTTCAAGATTTCATCAAAAGTCTCCATCAAAAGTGATTCACAAGGTCCCCATCAATTCCCATCAACAGTAATGAAAGATTTTCACAAATTTCCCTAGCGATAGTAAAACAGTAAAACCGATTTCACGACAAAATGAAGCCTATCTCACAAAATGTCTCTATCAATAGTAAACAATAAAAATCGATTTCACATATTACAAGCTATTTCATTGAAAAAAAAACAATGAAGGGAATAGAGTTTCACTCACAAGTATTTTTCTTTGCAAGATTTCAAGCTTCTTCTTTTCAAGCGCATCTCCACCCTTTCAACGTAGGTTTTTTTTTTTTTTCTTTTTTTTGTGTGTGTGTGTGTGCAAGGAGGAAAAACTAGAGTTTATCTTTTAAAATAAAAATTTAGGGTTGCATTAGCTAAACACACCCATCTTTTATCTCTTACCCACCCTCAGCCTAAACCTAAGTTTGAAATTAAAAATCATAAACTATTATTACTTGTAATTATTATCAATTAATAATTACTACCAATAAATATTATTAACTTCTAAAATAATGCAAGTATATTGGTAAGTGAATTGGGTGGGTATTACAATGGAGATGCACCGGCTGAAGTTGCAACAACCGAGTTGCCTGAGATTGTTAACACAATTCAAGAAGCAGTAAGAAGTTATTTTTCAGCTGGCCCTGGGCAGTTTGTGTATATTCAGTTGAAGCATTGATATATACGATATAATGCATATGTTTTTTTTTAGTTTCATATGTTTCTTACTTGATTACTATTATTTCAAATAAGTTTAAAAATCTCTCTAATGAATAAAAGGAATAAAATTGGTCTTGTTTCAAAATATTCATCATGAAGTCATTTTGCATTTAGGAATGAGTCTGGAAAGAAAAACAGAAGATAGAACATGTCACAATAAATTCCTCCTATATTTTTTTTTATTTTTTTTATTTTTAAGTTTATTTTTTTTAAAGATGAAGAAACATATTTGATTTAATACTCTCTCATTTACTGCGGCAACGAAGAATCAAATTATCACTATATTTTTTCTTTTTTCTATTTACATTTCTTCTTCTAAGTGCAGGATCAATAACCCCAAGGGGTTGTGTTTTTTTTTCCCCCCTACCAATTGGAGCCCTCCCTTCACCACCTCCATGGGGGTGGTCTACAAGATTCATAACTACCCCTCTTACCACAGGACACTTACCTAGCCAACACTTGGATTTGGGTCTACCCAAACTTTTTTGGTTCATCCCAAGATTACGCACTTGCTCGACTGTTGCTGAGCAGTTTTTGGATATCAAGCAGACCTCCCCATATGGTAATTTTAATGTGGCTAATTTACTCTCTTTTGCAATCAGTTTCGCTACAACACCAGCAGTTGTCGCTAATTGTTCGTCCTTTCCAAGTGTGATTTATATGTTATGTATGGCCGTGCCTAAGGGTATATCGGTTGAAGTAGATTCTTCTTTTTGATCAATCAAAACGCCTTCCCAAACTGTACAAATTTCTTCCAAAGCATACAGCTTTCCGGATGTATATGTTGATATCCAGACAGGTGGATCTTATATGAATCGTATGATGAAGTACCACATGAGTTGATATATGATTCTGCATGAGAAGGAAAATTAAGATAATAGGTAGGAATAATTGACTGAATAAGGCCTCAAAACTTGCCACATCAGATTAGACATATCCATATGGGAATTTATCAATTTATGGACAAAAAGAGATTGAGATACGAACATATATTATTTTATTTCAGTAAAATTAAACAAACATCTAGTATTTCACTACATTTAAACAAATAATTTACAAAACTAAGCACTCGATCTATCTTGAAATCTGGTCAGAAACACAGAAATCGATCATAAGCAACAAGAGATCTAAAAATCTTCTAAATTTCAGTAAGCCCACAATATAGGGCACTCAAACTACATCAAAGTGCAAGTAACTCAAATCAATAATTTTAGTGAAGTAACAAAAGATCTCATAATCTACTAAATTTCAGTGAAGTAACTCAAAAACAACAAAACGAAGAATCAATGAAGGATTCGAGGAGATTTCAACAAAACGAAGGAAAGATTACGATTGAATACCAAAAGCAAGGAATCATGTTAGAAGATCGAGCAAAACGAGAGTTTACCTTAGAGCAAACTAAACCCTAGAGCAAGAACCAGATTGGATCGAGAGAGGAAGAACCGCAGGAATCGTGAGGGGAGTCCCAATCGAGAGGAAACACAAGCAGTTGATTCGATGAGGGAAATCCAAATTTGCTTCGATGATACTAATTTGCTTCGATTAATAGAAAGTGAGACTTCGATGAGGGAACATAGGAATCATGAGAAATGCTTCGATGATGAGTGATTGAGAAATGCTTCGATGAGAAATGCTTCAATGAACAGGGAATGAGAAAGAGAGAGACAAAGAGATTGCAACGAGAGGGTTTATGTCATGACCGTTAAGAGTATGGGTTAGAATTGTATCATATAAAAACAGTAATTATAAAAATAAACTAATACAATTATTGCTATATAGTTGAAGAATGATACAATTAAAACTTTGATTGTGTTACAAAATTGCAATTATGGCGTAGTGCCAACTCTTCCACCATCACCAGTGCCACCACAAACGCGTCCACAAAACCGTGATACTTGGAAGTCTGCAGCATGCCATTTTTTTTGGAAATTGAGCTGGGGTTTTTAGGATCCCCGAACCTTATATTAATAAAAAAAGATGACGATTAAGTTTACAATCGCTCATACGTTCACTCGTTTCATCATTCACAAAACAATAAACTTGTTTCAAAGCTTCAACAAATAACCTAATTAGTTCTAGATTCACCGTCTCCAGGTTAGGGAGTAACCTTGCAAAGTGTTTTGCTACTAAAGTGGTTGCATGATAGACCCGCCATAACTTTTCTGAGTTAGGCTAGGCAACCATGTTTTGTAGCCTGATTTTGTAACCATACTGATGTGGAAATCCACATCACTAACCGAATTTGATTTGATTTAATTGGATCCAGCCCAATAATTTAATAAACCAGACAACTTTATTGAATCCAGCCCAATAATTTAAATCTGATTTGATTTAATTTGATCCAGCCCAATTTCTTGGCCCTACCTGATTCTGAGCTCATTTTGATTTGTACACCAACTCTCTCATATCATTAAGTATCCTTCAAAAGTTTTTGCCATCCAACTACACTAAACACAAAATGGCAATCATACACAAAAACGGCTGTGAAGACATTCTACCATTCAAATTACATTGTCCCACTCGTTGAAACTTGCTTGTCCATACACTAAAAATGGTTGTAAGACATTATGTTTTTGAAGTTGAAACCATGCATGTCCATACATTAATCAATATATTACCATGATAAAAATTGAGAAATAGTTCTCGGCTTCCATCCAAGACAGTATTTGCAGTTTGTGCCAACTTGACTCGGATATGTAGGTTACTTTCTTGTGCACAAGCTCTAGGGCAAACTTTGTGATACAGATCAGCCATAGAATGGCCCATGGACCAGGTCGAAATCATTTTGTTTACTTTATTTTATTTATGTATTGGGCCAAAAGCTTAGAGATAAATAAGCATTGTGAAAATTAGGTTGTTAAATTATTCAATACTAAATAGACCAGATTAGATTGCTAAATGAAGAAAAGAGTACTTAGGTTGTCTTCAATTTCTAAGGGGTGTGGATTACAAACAGCTGTTGTTTGTAAGCTTTTTTCAATTATCAGTTGACTGCACAATATTTCTATCTGAGTGACGAGAACAAAAATTAATGTTAATATAATTATCATATTTTTTTGCCCTCTTGTTTCTTGCTACTTTGAAAATTGAATACTTTTCCTACATTATAAGGTTAGAGAGAAATTGTATTAATGTACCAAAGACCCATTTTTGAAGCTTTGCCTAGAATCCCAGTTCCACTAAAACTGTGCTCTGATTTGTTTTCTGGAATCACCGTTCCACTGAAATTGTGCTTTAACGTAGTATGGTCAAAGAGACTGTAAAATTCAATAGTTTTTCCCATTTTTCTCTTTGTTAAAATGCTAAGGTGGATATACACCTCAACATGGCTACGAAACATGTTTATAAAACATGGTTTCCTAGCATTATTGAACTTTTCTTACTCATAATTACCAATCAATCCTTTAACCACTCTCATGACCTGATTGATTTCTAATGTGGGCCCTAGGATGTATGAGAAGTCGTCGTAAAGAATCGAAACACAATGAATTATGATATAGAAACCATTGAATGCTAGCACTAATCTAGCATCCCTACAAGGTTCTAATAAGCATTTGCATTCTACCTATATTATCATCATCAGTTACCTAAATTTAGGATTTGTCTTCTTGCTTCGAGAAGGCCTTCGAGGAACATATTCCGTGGGAGGCTGTATTGTGGCCTCATGTTCTTCTTCAGTAGTATTTTGCCCCACCTTTGCTGCTTTCGCTTCAAATAAGCTTTTAATTTCTGTGACCAATGCATCTCTGCATATTCTTGCAATTTCTGAATTCAAAACATTAATGGTTTGGGGTGTTAGCTAATTCATGGGCGTTGTTGGAGAGTTCGTGTGATCTTCCCCCTGTTTTCTATCAGTCATCTCTCGTCCTACTTCAGGAGATGTAGAAGTTGATTTTGAGGTTGCAACAACCTCTTCACTGCATCTTTCATGATTTGGGGCAACTTCAAAAAAAGTATCGTTGTGCCCCATTTCTATCATGTCCCCTGATAACAACAACGTAGCTTCAGCATTAGGAGGTAAGGTTCCTGAGATAGAGAATCAGCAACATCATTATCAACACTCTGATCAAGCACCGCAAACCTATTGCCTTCTATCAGTCTACCCTGCTGTCTAACATTACTGGGTTCATTCTTGTTTGTATATGTTTTGCTTCTAGTCATAGTCGTATTGTTGTCATTTGCTGCATCAGTAGTATTGTTGTGAATTGCTTGGGTTCCTTGAGTACGAGCCTTTTGAGCATGTTTTCCATACACTTGTGTCTACTCATCAGCATTCTTCTTTTGATTTAAGTTGGTTATTTCCCACTGCTTTCCAAATCTTCTGGACATGTTTAATTGTGGGTTTATTCTTAGAAACTGTGACGTAGAATGCCCAAAACCAGCATAGACCTTGCACTTAACAGAGATCCATGCATATTCCACGTCTATTGTGCGCATCGTGTCTTCATTCTCTAGCACCAAGACGGTTTTTGGAAACTGGCTATTCAAGTCGACCTTGACACACACTCTAGCATAGGACAACCTCGATTTATCTTCTGTTGTTTTATCAAGCATTATGGGAATACCGACAACGCTGGCAATTTGTTGTATACCTATTGGGTTCCATAAGAAAAGTGGAATTTTCTTCAAGGTCACCCAAATAGGGATTGTGGTGAGTATTTCCTCTTCCTCATCCATATTGGGAGACCATCTACCCAGGATGAATAACTTGCTCGCAATGTGGAGCGGTCCAATTTCAAGAGCTTTGCACCTGTCTGCCTCATTCTTGAACCTAAATACAAAGTTTTTTTCTCCATGGATATTCATAATAAACTCTTTTGTGCCCCAAACACGCATCAAGTAATCTTTGACGTTGTGATATGCCAGGCGCTTGCCTACAAACCTCCCTATAAGCAATCGTTCACACTCCTCAATGTTGTTGATAAAGTCTTTAGTGTTGACTTTAGCAACTGTCTTACCATTCAACATACTTAGGTTGCATGTATTGGAGCTTCGTGGTTCCTGCGAACTTGCTCTTTTGTAACTTTTTAGCCCTGTTCATAACATGTTTTCCTTTGTTAGCATGTGTGATCTCTTTGGTATCCATGGTTTTCCCAGTCTGAACATCTTCCAGCAAGACACAATCCCCTTGCGCAGCCACTGCGCCAATGCTTATACTTGTTTGCTCACCTTGCTCTTTGTTGTTTTGTTGAGATATCAAAACGATAGGAGGCGTTTCCAATATCACATCATCTTCGTGACTCAACCTACGATTCGAGTTAGTTCCCCTCTTGCCAATAAGTGCTTCTCCACGAGGGGGTGTGGGAGAGACACTGTTAGTTTGAGTAACATTCACCATCCAGAATCAATCACTGGCTTGTAGATCATTGGTGAACAGAGCCTCACAGTAACTCGAATCTACTGTAGCACAGTAGATCGAGGGAACTGTAGAGGAACAGTAAAATCACCGTTCTCCCCTGAATCAGGAAGAAGAGATGAGAAGGGAAGAAACTCACTTGCTAGGGTTTCCCCAGCATGCCATTCTGTATGTAGAGTACCCATTTTTGTGTGATATCAGATTCTTAGTGTATATCGATCTTTTGGGGTCATACGATTTGAATATTTATGAATTATTCCACAGGTCGATGTAAGATTGCCCGTATTGTGGTTGCCATGGTCACTGGAGATGCACTAGCAGAAGTTGCAACAACCGAGTTACCGAGATTGTTAAAACAATTCAAGAAGCGGGAAGAAGTTATCTTTTCATCTGGGCCCGGGCAGTTTATGTATATATTCAGTTGAAGCATTGATATATATGATATAGTGCATATGTTTTTCTTTAGTTTCATATGTTTCTTATTTGATAACTAATATTTCAAATAAGTTTAAAAATCTATCTAATGAAAAAAGGAATGAAATTGGTCTTGCTTCAAAATATTCATCATGAATTTATCAGGTATGTCCTTTTGCATTTGGGAATGAGTCTGAAAAGAAAAACAGAAGATTGAAAATTAAGTTGAGAGGTTTAGGAAATTAAAACTTGCAGATTTAAAGTTTCTAACAGGGATCAGTGAGAATCATTAATGTATCACAGACACCATTATACTTAATCTGTCTTGCAGATAAATGTATGTATTCACAGTACATATCCATGCATCAACAACCTTTCTTTGACATTTATGGTTTGTAAAATGTTCCAAAACACCTTTTTTTTTTAAAGAGGTTTAGTGACAGTTCAGGATCATACATTAAGATAAGCTATAGCCTATATGTATATCTAACTCTGTGATAAGCTTTAGTTTACATAAAACACAAAGTATCTATAAGGGGGGAAAAAGCCTAGCTAGTAACATTGGGAGAAATTTTTCAAGCAATTGCTAACAAGAATCTTAGAATCACCTAACTATATATTGATGAAAATACCAACTATAAGAACAGAGTTATAATCAATTTCAAACATATAAGAATGAACTTGAGAATATATAGTTTTACAATTCATCAAAAAATCATATTCACTCCTTGTAAAACTCCATTACCCAATAATTGTAAGTAGAACAAACCGTGTTAACACCTGCAAAACCAGCTAAGTTTGCCAAGGTTTTGAACTCTTGCTCAGTTCTTTCTTTTCCTCCTGGGTTTTGTGCCATCATGATAAGATCAATTTGACAATGATTTTTAGCTGCAATAGTAGTATTTGGGTCTAAAGGAAGAATCGACTCCTCTACAATCAACTTCTCATGCTTAGGTAATGCTTCATAACAATTGTTCAGTACAATCCCACATTTTTCATCACTCCAATCATGAAGAATCCACTAGAAATCAAATTTTGAATTAATAAAGTGACTCAAAAAACGAATTGATGTAAGATTGACGCCGGGAAAAATAGCGATTATCCTGCAGGCTAGTTCTAACAGATAATTCACAAGAATAACACAAGAAAATTACCAAAAACACAGAGAAATACTCTAATGTTCAATTAAAATTATCAAATCAAAGGTCTCTTACAATATTAAGTTATAGTGCTCAAATAACTTGAATAATAAGCAGCTTATTCCTAAAAGAAAAAATTAGAATCAAATGCTAAAATAACAAGCAGTTTATTCCCAAAAGAAAAGTAAAGCTTTATCCTAAAAGGAAACTAAAAAGACTCCTAATTAAATTGAAAGAGCAAATTAGGAACCCTAAAAACCCTCCTGCATCAAGGATCGGTGTATACAGTTACAAATATCCCATGTTCTTATAGTTTTCTATTAACCATGCATGTCTAATCCAACATCAATCTATAGTTTCATTTGCATTTATTTTAACTCACCTTCATGAAAATTGCTTATGCATTTGGAACACCCGCAAATATATCTCCACCAACATGTTCAACGCCTGCATCCGAGTGATCATTCAAACACCCAAGCTACTACTTAAAATAACCACACTTTTATTTATGAAGAAGTTTTTGAAATCTCAAGTTTAATCCACTTGTAAAAGCCTTTTGGAAATATTTTTCATTGAAATGAATTATTGTTTTGCAATATACTTACCAGGGTAAGATGATGCACGATCGATAACATGCAGTAAATCAAAGTTAATACCCTTAATCATTGGATATTTAGAAGTAATGATCTTAAGCGTAGTTTCAAGGCCACCACCCACATCTACGAGCTCTTTTAAGTTCTCAAATCCCTTATATTTGTCGAGTATCTTTTTCTGATTATGGTCGAATGACTAAACACATTGCTGGTTGAAAATCTCGTCAAATCTGGGATCAATGCCAGGTAATTCAAATGCATGTACACCATGAACCATGTTAAATGGTATTCCTCCTTCTACAGCTGCATCTTTCAAGTGGTACCTATATATTCACCAAACACAAAAAGATTGCATATGATTACAAGCTAAACTAACTAATTTAAGTGTTCCATAACTAAATACTAAAATTTGTTGGGATTTAACCAACTATGTGAATGAAAAAGAAGATAAGGAAAATAAGATAGAGTGAAATCTCTTGATAAAACTAGAACTCTAATGTGTAGAGAACTCACTTTATTCACATTACTTGAAACCAAATAATACATGGGTTTAAATAGGACTCACATGGCCACTACCAAAAGACACTTAGTAATACTAAAAGACACACTGGAACACCAAAAGACACATCTCTTCTAGAACTAGTCTAGATTAATCTCTAACATCCCTCCTTAAGCTAGACTATCACCATTTCAAGCTTCTTCTTCAACTTGTTGAATGTGTCGGTCTTCAACGCTTTAGTGAAAATATCGGCAACTTGATCTTGAGATCTGCAAAATTTCACACTGATATGTCCCTCCTTAACCAAGTCTCGAATGAAATGATATTTGATCCTTATATGCTTGTTTTTGCCATGAAAAACCGGATTCTTTGTAAGTGAAATAGCCGAACTGTTATCACAAAACAGTGTAGGAGAACTAACAGGTCCATGCTTGAGTTCACTCAAAACCCAAATCAACCAAAGTGCTTAACAAGATGCAAAAGCCAGTGAGACATATTCAGACTCGGTTGTAGAGAAAGTCACAATAGCTTGCTTTTTAGATGCCCATGAGATTGCGCCGGAACCAATATTAAAAACATATCCGAAAGTGCTTTTACTATCATCAACACTTCCTCCCCAATCACTATCACAATAACCTACCAAACTTGGTTCTTCAACTTTCGTGAATTGAATGCCTTCATGAATTGTTCCACTCAGATACCTTAAGACTCTTTTTCCAGCTTCCCAATGATTTTGCCTAGGAGATTCCATGAATCTACTGAGCATACTTACCGCAAACATAAGATCGGGTCTAGTGGAAGTCAAGTACATAAGACTACTAACAAGACTTCTATAAAGAGTTCCATCAACATGCCTATTGTCTTCACATTTGCTTAGCTTCAAACTAGCCTCCATAGGTGTGCTAATTGGTAGTGCGCCCTCCATTCTAAACTTTCTTAATAAATCTTTTGCATACTTCTGTTGAGTGATGATGATCCCATCTCTTTGTTGTTTAACTTCAATGCCCAAGAAATAATGGAGTAGTCCCATGTCAGTCATTTCAAACTCATTCATCATAGCTTTCTTGAAATCTTCATTCATACTTGAACAACTTCCGGTGATTATTAAATCATCAACATATAAGCATACGATCAAAAACTCACCATGAGATTTTTCCTAGGTGTTTAGAATATGTTCAAATGGACATCTTTTAAAACCATTCTTCAAAAAATAGCCATCAATATGACTATACCATGCCCTTGGTGCTTGTTTAAGCCCATATAAGGCATTTTTTAAATGACATACTTTCTTTTCTTCTCCAATATTCACATAACCAGGTGGTTGAGTTGTATAAACCTCCTCCTCAAGAAAATCATTCAAGAATGCCGATTTGACATCCATTTGATAGACTTTCCATTCTCTTTGAGCTGCCAATGCAAGTACTGTTCGAATTGTTTCAAGGCGAGCCACGGGTGCAAATACTTCTTGGAAATCAACACCATACTTTTGTTTGTAGCCTTTCACCACCAAGCGTGCTTTGTGCTTATCAACCTCGCATTTTGAGTTCAATTTTGTTTTGTAAACCCACTTCACATCAAGAGATTTCTTGTCATTTGGGAGATCAACAAGTTCCCAAGTCTTGTTTCTTTGAATAGCATCAATTTCATTATCCATTGCATGCTTCCACTTCTCATCTTTAGAAGCCTCTTCAAACATAATTGGATCGGCATCAACAAACAAAGCAAAATTAACCAAATCATCATCCAAATTGCTACTTGTTTGTTCATAAAGGTCTTGGATACTCCTTGTATTTTTCGAAGGGGAACTTGAAGTTGAACTTGAACTTGAAGATGAAGAAGGTGATGAAGTAGAATTGGGAGAAGAAGGTGGAACACCAACCTCTTCGTTTTCTTCAATTGGAGCTTCAATTTCTTCTTCGATTTCTATGCAACTTGTATTTTCTTTGGTTGCATTTTTTATCCAATTCCAAGATTCTCCTTCATTGAACTTCACATCACGGCTTATAATGAGTTTCTTGGTGAGGGGATTGTACAACTTGTATGCCTTGGAACATTCACTATATCCAACAAAAATGCATTTCTCAGACTTGTCATCTAGTTTCTTTCTTCTTTCATCCGGTACATGTGAATAGGCAATGCTTCTGAAAATTCTCAAGTGATCAACACTTGGTTTGTGTCCACTCCAAGCTTCTTGTGGCGTCTTGTCTGGCACACTTTTAGAAGAGGAACGATTCAACAGATAAACAACACATGCTACCGCTTCCGCCCAAAAGGAATTTGGCAATCCCTTGGCCTTCAACATACTTCTAGCCAACTCCATAATTGTGCGATTTTTTATTTCGGCTACTCCATTTTGTTGTGGGGTACCACATACTGAAAATTGATGTTGAATACCATGATCTTTTAAGAAATCTCGAAGCCCATGATCAATATATTCTCCCCCTTGATCCGAGCTAAGAGTTTTCAATAGGAAACCACTTTGCTTTTCAACAAAAGCCTTGAAATTTTTGAAACAACCATATACTTCCGATTTTTGTTTTAGAAAGTATATCCAAGTCTTCCTACTATAGTCATCAATGAAGGTAACAAAATAACGGTTACCACCAATTGAAGTAGTATGCATTGCCCCACAAAGATCGGTGTGCACAAGCTCAAGTGGCTTTGACACTCTCCATGCCTTCCCACTAGGAAAAGAATTCCTACTATGCTTCCCCAAGACACATCCTTCACATACTTTATCTTGAAATTGAATTGTAGGCAAGCCCTCCACAAGATTCTTTTTGCCCATAAGAGATAAAGTTTTAAAACTCAAGTGACCATATCGATAATGCCATAGCCAAGATTTGTCTTGAATAGAATAGAAACTAGAATTAATGTTACTTTGGAAAGATAAAGGAAACATTTTGCTTTTGGTCATTCCCACCTTTCCAATAATAACATCATTCTTATCTTTGATCTCACACAAAGCTCCCTTGAAATTTACTTCATACCCCTTCAAAAGAAGTTGCCCAACACTTAAGAGATTGTGCTTAAGGCCTGGAACATAAAATATATTTGAGAGCCGCTTTACTCCTTGCTTGGTTTGGACAAGAATATCATCCCTTCCTTTGACTTGAAGCTTGTTGTCATCTTCGGTTCTAACTTCACTTTGAAATGTCTCATTTATCTCTACAAAGGCCTTCTTGTTCCCGGTCATGTGGTTGCTACAACCACTATCCACGAACCACACATCTTTAAGGAAGCTCCATGAACATTGCATGTAAGGAAAATATTGTCTTCTTCCTCCTCATGCATAAAATTGGATTCTTTGTTGTCTTCCTCCATCCTCTTTCTAAAATATTTCTTGACATGGCCATACATATGACAACGATGACATTGAATATTTGATAAGGAAGATCTCCCTCTTCCACGATAAGATGAAGACTCGCCATCATGAGATTTCTCTTGTCCACCATAGCCTCTTCCTCTACCACGAGAAGTGGCTCTTCCACGACCTCTTCCTCTCAAGCCATCTTTAGAGGAATCTCTAAAGGAGACTTGCGTTAGAAAGGCTTGTTCAATAGAACTAGAATCATATTGCTTCATTGGTAGTTCATGGGATTGTAGTGATCCCAATAAATTCTCCACCGACAAAGAAGATAAATCCTTGGATTCTTCAATAGCAAGAACACTAGACTCAAATTTTCGAGTCAAACTCCGAAGGATCTTTTCGACAATTCTTTGGTCTTCTAGATTCTCACC